>JAJHUR010091259.1:6423-19554 GCA_027495735.1 Lutjanus campechanus
AGATGGGAGTGGTTTCTTCCCTTGTCTCCTGGATCACAGATTACCTGACAGAAAGGCCACAGTTTGTCAGGTTGGGGAACTGTATTTCTGGGACATTAATGAGCAGCACAGGGGCTCCACAAGGGACTGTCCTGGCTCCATTCCTGTTCACATTGTATACAGCAGACTTTAAATATAACTCTGAGTCCTGCCACATCCAGAAATACTCAGACGACACTGCTATTGTAGCTTGTATAAGGAATGGACAGGAATCTGAATATAGGGATTTGATAAAATCCTTCAGTGACTGGAGTCATAAAAACTGCCTCATACTAAACACCTCAAAGACAAAGGAAATGGTCATTGATTTCCGTAGATCCAAGCCCCCTCTTCAGCCTGTGAACACTTGTGGAATGGACATCGAGGTGGTAACAAACTATAAATATCTTGGTGTACACCTGGACAACAAGCTGGACTGGTCCCTTAACACAGATGCACTCTACAAAAAGGGGCAGAGCCGCCTCTTTTTCCTAAGGAAGCTCAGATCTCTAAACATCTGCAGTAAGATGCTGCAGATGTTTTACCAGTCTATTGTGGCAAGTGTTTTATTTTATGCTGCAGTCTGCTGGGGAGGAAGTTTGGGGAAAAAGCAAGCAAGGAGGCTGGATAAGCTTGTGAAAAAGGCTGGCTCTGTGATCGGAGTAAGGATGGACTCTCTGGAGGAAGTTGTGGAGAGAGACACAATGAGGACGGTGGAGGCCATCCTAAACAACATGGATCATCCACTGCATAACACCTTGATGGACCAAAGAAATAATGGTGGTGGAAGGCTCCTCTCTCTTCGTTGTAGGACAGAGAGATACAGAAGATCTTTCATACCAACTGCCATCAGACTCTATTATTCTTATACTAATAGATGAGACTACTACAGACAAATGAATTTCCCCTTGGGGATTAATAAAGTATTTCTATTCTATTCTATTCTATTCTATTCTATTCAAATCCTTCTGTCTCTTCATGTGATCCCAGACAGACTCCATGATGTTGAGATCAGGGCTCTGTGGGGGCCAGACCATCACTTCCAGGACTCCTTGTTCTTCTTTACCCTGAAGATAATTCCTAATGACATTGGCTCCATGTTTGGGGTCATTGTCCTGCTGCAGAATAAATTTGGCGCCAATCAGACGCCTCTCTGATGGTATTGCATGATGGATATGTATCTGCCTATATTTCTCAGCATTGAGGACACCATTAATCCTGACCTAATCCCCAACTCCATTTACAGAAATGCAGCCCCAAACTTGCAAGAACCTCCACCAGGCTTCACTGTTGCCTGCAGACACTCATTATTGTACCTCTCTCCAGCCCTTCAGCAAACAAACTCATCAGTCCAGAGCACCTGCTGCCATTTTTCTGCACTCCAGTTCCTCTGTTTTTGTGCATAGTGGAGTCACTTGGATTTGATCTTTTTAGATATCATCTCTTTGGAACTCTCTATAGCTTGAACCAACAGTGCAAAGACAAATACAACTGACACCCTGTCCAAGGCACTAGAGAAAGTAAAATCAAGTTATGTGAACTAGACAGTGGAATACTGTCTGTTACCTATCAATATGTCTACATTGTTTTCCCCCTTTTTTGTTTAGTTAGTTTATTTGTTTTCCGAGTGTGTATGTATGTGGGTTGTGTTATCTATGCGCCATCAAGATGGGGGAGGCTAAGGGATGTAACCATAGGCACTTTTATTTATTTACTTATATTTTCTGTTAAAATGATCCATGTATGTGTCCATATACAGTAGAGGCTGTTGATTTGTTGTCATGTTCTAACCTCCAGTATTGAAAAATTAAATAAAAACTTGATCAAAATATATAAACGTGGCTATTCAGTGGGTTAATGTTTTGTCATAGAACTGATTAGATCGTCCCCAGAAACTGAATTTAATTCCAACATTTGATCACTATTATGTTCAGTTTTCTACAATACAATGAAATGGCTACAATGGGGACAAACATCATCACACTTACAACTCAGCTCATTAAATCCACAAGAGTCTCAACTTTCCAGTCAGACCCAACTGACCCTTTGCTAAGCCCCGCCCTCCTTAGTTACTGTTGCTATGCCTGCTAAACTTTCCATTTTCACACTGCATTTATGCAGTTTACAGTGATAATTGTGGTAGATTTAACATTGATATTGAAAGTAATTGTTGAAACACAAAGTCTGTGATTCCTTATGGAAGTAAACAAAAGCAGATTCTCATTTTTAGCTGACAAGCGTGGATATTGTCGTTAAAATAATGACTCATAAGCAGATTTCATATGTGTAGCTGGCTGATGTAAGCTAATGCTAACTCAACTTGAGTCAGCTGAGAAGTTTCCAGCTGATGTTTTAATGTTTCCATCTGACATGTTTTAAAACAAGAACCCTGTGAAAGTGTTGGAAAAGGAAGCGCAGGAACTTGATTAGTACAGCGGACCTTGAGACGGGTCACCCAGCCAAACCAGCCGGACCGTGATCACAGAAGAGAGCCGGACTAAGACCTAAACTAACCCGGCTTAGACCTGAGAGCCAGAGAGAGATGCATTGTTGTTGGCCCACATCCTCCTCCTCAAACCCCCACAGAACAAATACAGATGCAAGACTCATGAAACGCAGAGTATCGCTCTTCTCAGAGCCTCCTGCACGCCTTCAACATGGAGAGAAATGGAAAGCTTGACAGCTCTAGTTACGGTTGATAACCTATGATTGAGTTGCTGTTTGGAGGCGGGGCTTAGGAAAAGGTCAAGGTCTTCAGCGTCCCCAGTATGCAGGTATATTCAAATATCATTTTTCGAATAGGAAAAAATAAAACATTCATACTCCATGTAAAACACTGCATGGATTTTTGCTGTGTAGGACCTTGAAAACTCTGCTCCAACCCCAATCACTCCTGTACAGACTCTGCCTCCACATGATGTCACCAGCACAAGATGACAACAATCATATCCAGGATACTTTGGTTTTATTTTTGTACAGTGGGAGGAAGTGGAGATGTGGCGTCTATCTTTATTTATATCAGTGGTTGGTACCAAATAATGCCTTTTGTCTTTTAGTTTCATATGTCACCAGTATCTTCACTCTAGCTTTAAAACCTGCTACAGCCTCTGAAACATGAACAGATGTAACACAAACATGACCAAATGTATGATCCCTCCAGGCTCATGCCTAGCAGGGATAATAAAAAACAAAACGACAAAATCAGAAAAACAAGAACAGCCTCCCAATCAATGTTATCATCATTATCATTCAAGGTTTGGCTTCAAATTCCAGAACAAAAATAAAGGGGGAAGATTCAAGAAAAATGTCATCCCAAGGGAGGAACGGAAAACACGATCATCACATAGCCTGAATTTCCTTGCTGTGAAATCACACAGCAGATTGGTTGAGACGCTGATATTACTGGTGTCCTTCTTTTCATCATTTCAGTCAGTTCATCATTCCAAATAGACTCAAAAGCTCGGAAGGGAGGGTGAGGTCATGCTGCCCTGGTCCACCCCCTCCCTAAGCACACCCCCCTTCCATCAGCCCCCTCCTCCTCTATTTCATGCACAAAGTATCTGGAATGTACATGTGGAGTCCATTAAGGCCAGTCAGATGGCCGAACTAGTGGGGAATGCTATGAAACATGTCGGATCAGGGCCAGGGCCACGCTGGGCCAATATGGAATGGTCTTATAAATAGTCTCTAAAACTAAACATACCAGCGTCAGTCTCCTCTTTCTCCTCTGTGCACTACCACACAGCACTGCAGTGCCATAAGAGCCATAAATTTCCTAAACATTCCTAAACATATCCGGCCCGTCTCCCTCCAGGCTGTGAGGGACATTAAAAAAGCTATACAGATAGAAGCACTTACAGAGAACACACTGGGACAGTCTGTCAGGCAGACCTCAAAATGTAGCTTCCTGCTTTTCAAAATGGCACAAGAGAGGCTGGTACTGGTAAGTGTTTGTTTAGTGGATTCTAAGAACCAAATGAAGGGGTGTAGATAGAGGTGGCTGTTGTTTCCTGCTGTGTGGAGTGATGGTGTCTGTGGAGCTGTGAGAGGCCCAGACTGACACCTGCCAGATAATAACATGAAGCTCAGGCAGGACAAGCCTGACCAGTGCTCACTGGTGTGCTTTTAGTAATCATAGAGGTGTGTGAAGTCTGAAACGAGCCCCAATCAACCACAGAGAGCCATGCGTTAACAAAAGGCCATAAGTCTAAAACCATGCTAGTGGCTCTGTGAGGTTGGACTTTGACAGAACCCTTATTTGGACTAAAAGTTTTAATTCTATTTTTTAACTGTTCATTATAAGTCTGACAATACTATAGGAGCACAATACCAAATTGGCCAAGTACTCTTTCAACAAAAAGGCAGTATTTTCTAGGGATGCATGATTTTGCTGATATCTGATATCCTGATACTTTGCAGCTCACTGGCTGATTGCAGATGCCGACACATACACATACACAAGTTTTTCTTTGCGGCTGCCCATTTCTCTTTGTTCTTCACAAATTTGTTTGAATAATCTGGATATCAACTTTCTGGCTAAGAGTCCGCCTGGTCACATGTTAAAGTGTCCTTGGGCAAGATACTAAACCCTGGTTTGCTCCCCAGCCACTGGGGATGCACACACCAGTGCCTTCCAAATTGCCATTCCCGCACCCAGAAAAATGAGGAAGGTTGGATCAGGAAGGACATTTGGCTTAAAAAGCAAATCAAATATGCGAATCCATTACAAACTGGGCGGAGCCTGGCCTGCCAGCGAACAGATGATCTGCTGTGATGACCCCTAAGGGAAGCAGCCAAAAGGCAAAGAAGATCAGGATGATGGCTGCAGGAATGAGATTTGGCTCCTCCTCATATGACCAATTCAGAGCAAATAGCAACTTTGCTAGCCTTTTCAGACACTTCAAAAAGCCTCCACACCACAGATAAATAACATACATACATAGACATACATCAATGCAGCTCCCAAAAAGTGAAGCCAAAACACGCCAAAACGGTGGCTGGCTGCCCACCACCTCCATGTTCAAAAATCAAAGTAAACATCAAATAAATTTTTCCCAAAGATGGTTTCTGTCTTCAGGTCATTTTTATTGCGCTGTTTTGGTTTTAATTAGTTATTTGAAAAAAAGATGGTTGACATCATGACCACTGAGCTCTGCTCGCCATTGAGTTTGTTGTATGGGCAGGAACTCTGTACAATCCGTGTATCATTCGTTCTTTCTGTTTTCAGTTGGCAATCAAAACTAAAAAAATAAAAAAGTGACGGATTATTTTGTTTTTCGTTTTTTAATCTAACACAAAAAATGAATAAATGCCTGGTTTTTAATATTTCAATTTTAGGCTCAGATCAAAAATACGAAATGGAAAAATGGGCCACGACTGAATTTGATTTTTATTATTTAATTGGTTGTGTTGACCCGAAAGTTTTGTAATGAGCGTTAGCAAACATACGCTAGCTTGCTAGCCACAATGATCTATCAATCTGGACCAGCAGCCAGGGAGAGACAGCAAGCTCCAACTGTAGCAGCGGCAGCAAGCACTGGCTACCGTCTACTGTGTGTGTGTGTGTGTGTGTGTGTGTGTGTGTGTGTGTGTGTGTGTGTGTGCGCGCGCAGCCAAAGCACACAAACATCTCCACAATCACAAAACACCTTCATTTATGTTCAGTCTTTTCCCAACACAGGAATGTGGATTAGTAAAGTGTCCTTTGAACATATTTTCTATCAAAAATCAGAAATCTCTGACATTCGTTAAGATGAAGAACAACTCAGAAAGTCCTGAACACTTGTGGCATTTATTGAAGTGCTGAGGCCACGTTATCAACACGATGAAACATACACAGGTCTTCTTGTTCACCAAACTCACGTACTTGTAAAACATTGTGGCAACTGTACTGATGCATTCGAATTGACATCTCCTGTCACCAGATTTGTCACACATTCACAAATATATATACCGGTGATTTTTAAATCGCATCTAATATCTACTCCAGCGAAAATTAGCAGCACTACAGGACAGACAGCTATGAAAACACCAATTTAAGAAAATAGAATATTTGCAAGATTGCACTGTGCTGGGTTGAGTCTCACCAGACTAACAGTGATACTGGCTCCAGGTGCAGCTCTCTGTGTAACTGGTGGGGTCACACCTATGGTATTGTATTGTGTTCTGGTGTTTACAATAAAGAGGCAGGAGGCAGGACTAGATTTCTGGTCTTTAGTTATGATCTAGTGAAAATATATGCAAAACAAGTTCATCAAATGAAATTCATTAAATCAAATCATCTGATGTTTTCAGAGTCATGATATTGAGCTGAAACAGATTTTCCGCTCTGTTTGCTCTCAGAGGCTGCTGCTGAGCGCAGCAGACAGCTCGCACCGTGCGCGCTTCACTGTTTGATAGTTGGCTTAAGGTTAATGATCACTCAAAGTTAAAATGCAAATTTCTAAAAAAAATAGCTCCCAGTCACTTGGTGTGAGGCTTCGGTTGAATTCACATATTTGGCGCTCTTGGTGATGACCACATCCGGTCTCAGAAAATGAAAAAACAGACCTTTTTTCGTTTCTGTCTCATATTGATTTTATTCTTTGTTATTATAAATAGAAAATGAAAATCAAAGCATTTTTAAAATTTTGCATATCCCTTTTTGACCATGAAAAGGAAAAACACTTTGTATTTCAATTTTAATTTTTTGTATTTTAAAACTAAAATCAAATAATTACTCATTTTTTGTTTTTTAATACCTGTTTCTGAACAGAAAATCCAATTGCCAAAATATATACAGACTCATGGCTCCAACCCCGATCACTACTGCAGAGACTCTGGCTCCAAATGCCGTCACCAGCTCAAGATGGCAGTGCTCATATATCACTGTCCAGTATTTCTATGTTGAGGACTATATATTCAGCTCATTATATAGTGAAGGAAAAACACTTTTGGACACTGCACCTTTAATTATGTCGCTGCTGTTGTTTTTCTTTCAGCACAATGACTGATGGTATATAGTGCTTGATTACTGCTTGGTTGTACACTACTTTTCATGATGCATTGTGGGATACTTTGAACCCACTATATAGGGTATATTCATTATCACTGTACATTCAGGCAGCACTACAAAATGGAGAACTCCCTATGTAGCAGACCAGTGTTTCCCAAACTTTTCCACCATCCATTCCACCCAAGTCACAGTAAGTCTTATCAATGAATTCTGGGAAGAGCTCATGTGTGCATAAATGAATGTTCCTGACCAGTTTTACTGCCATTTTTGCATCACCCTTTATTATCTTGATGCTTTATTGAAATCATATACACATGTTAAAACATAAGAAATTAGTTGACAGGCCATCTCATTGTTTTTATTTCCTCTTATCAGGAAAACAACACAGGACATGTTAGCCTGATTCATAATTTAGAAAATAAAAAAAATAAGTGGATTTAGACAGAATTAACAGGCTCTTGTTTTTTCCTCTCATCAGTGAAACAATATACACATTATAGATGCTTTATAAAAATGTATACTGCAGTGTACTTCTACTCTTTAAGTGTTCTTTACCCGTGTTTCATTCTCATTGATGTTGCTGTTATGACACCTGGGATAAATTAATGTCTTAAATTCTTAAGATGTTAATTTTTGTCTTAAATTTGCAGGATTTCCTCCATAGCCTTTTATTTTTTGGGGGACCCAAAGAAAATCTCCCAGTCTTTGTGAATGACTGTAGTTAACTATATAGTGAGTGATTTTGGACGGAACCTTTGGTTCAATGTTTGTACAGTGGGAGGAAGTGGGGACATGTTGTCCATCTTTACATAGACAATGTGTGCACATAATTAAAACTTCATCTTATTGGCCTGTCACATCAGTGTTCATTTCAGGCTGACACCGATATTAAATTTAAAAGCCTTCTATCGCCTGATACCAATGACACACTTCCTATCCCAAGTAGTTCAACAGACGCTGAGGCTTTCTTACATATTCCATAACGGGACGAGGTTCTTGTTCCAACAGCTTCTGTGAACACTTTCACAGATTACTCGTGGAATTTGACGATTTATGTGATTCTGCTTTAGACACAGTATATTACATCTATTTGTTAGATGCTAATGTCATAAGTGACTTCAGTACAACTGCACGTGTAGTTTTTCACATACACATGAGATCAATTTGAGTTTCGGTGTCTTGCACAAGGATATTTCAGTGCACAGACAGAAGAACCTCTGGGATCTGATAACCAACCTTTTAAAACTTAACTTTTACAGTAACATTTTCATCTTTATGTGGCATTAATTTAAAATAACCAGAATTACTTCCAACTATCAGCAACCAGCCTTTTCTTCAATGTGTATTTATTTACAGTAACTTGTTCACCCCCACCAGCACTACTGAAGGGCCAAAGATCAAAGGCAGATTAATCTGACAAATACTGTACAGATGCAGAAAAGTGTATATGTAATGCAAGTAGCACAATTTTCCACACTTAGTATGTATGTCAACTCCATCTTGTTAATATTCCATTGTCAGTATGTAAATATTTAAAACATGGCTATTCTTAAGCATGGTGTTAGGCTGTTCTGAGTGTTTGTATGTACTTTATCACATCAGAAGTGTTAATGTGTCACATTAAAAATCACTGGAAGATTTACTGTACTTTGGCAGGATCTGATAACAACAACATGAAAAGTCTAATAAAAAGTGATAGTGGAAGAGGTATGGGAAGTGAAAAGTGAAACTGTTACAGATACCACAGATGTGAATACTTTTCTCTGCCAACCAGCTGGGGTCCGTTTCACAAAGCAGGTTTAGTGAAAACTCTGAGTCTGTTAACCCTGAAATTTTTTTACAATGTAAAACATGATCAAAATGAGGTACCCTCCATGAGATTATGCCGAGGTCTTACCTGTTTGAACAATGTTTTTATATTTCATCTTAAGCTGCTACCCCTCCGTGGGATTGCACCTAAATGAAATAACTTAATAGGCTACCATTCAAACAGTTTTCCCCTGTAATATTATTGTGATTGCAAAGGACTACATTTAAACTTATGCATTGACCTGGGCAGCAATGTTCTCTCACGCCGTCTCCCTCTCTTTCGCAGCTGCGGCGCTGTTGCACCTCATTCTAAAAACGTTTTCAAACTCGCCATATGAGCGCATTAAGATTTCCAATTCAAGTGGGGTGAAAAACGCAGCCCTCCTCTTCCCCGTTGCCATGGTGACTCGTCGAATCGGGCTCCATTGATGCTGGCTTTTTATAGTTGTGGTGCACGCGCTTAACTCCAGGCGAAACTACTCCGAGTTGATTAAACCAACTCAAATCAGCTGTTCTGGAATCGGAAACTCAGAGTTTCCTATCTCAGAGTAGATCAACTCAGAGTTCAGGGTTACACTCAGAGTTTGTTGAACCTGCTTTGTGAAACGGACCCCAGGTCTGTGTGCGTGCATGCAGTATGTGTATGTATGTGTGTGTGCTTGCGTTTACTCACTGAGGGTCTCCACAGTGATGATTTCATCCTTGCACAGGCGCTGGCAAGTCTGGTTGTCTGCAAGCCGTCCTGAGTTGAAAAGCCGGCACTCAATACACTCCCTGAAGCAAAGAAGTACAACTTACACCCAAATCCTCATTAAGAGTTTCCATTATCTTTTTCATGAGCTAGGAAGCATCCAGAGAGCACAACACAAGGCCTGCAAAACCTCCTACATTTCTTGTTTTAATGCTGTTTATTGTTGTCACTCTGGGCATGCCAGCTGTGAAATATGTCCCACTGTGCTCCTTTAAAACACAGTCTTTCTGCAGCAAAGTGTACGCAGCTGAACAGTGAAAGAACTGTGCAGCACACAAAACAAATGGCTTTCAGTGTGCACCCCTTAGCAATGCCAGAACAGTTACCTTTACTTTAAGCAACATTTTTACCAGCATTTCAAATTCATTCATTGTACTGGTGTTTCTATTATTTGTCCACCCCATTTAAATCAATGAGGATAGGCTAAATGACAGAAACATTTCTCTGTATAACAGCCTCCAAAATTAAAACAGAACATTTTAACCTTTATGAAGGGAGGACCGTTGGATCTGCCTGTATTAGTTTTAGCTTGGTGTACCTATACACTGGCAACTGAGTGTATTAATCCTATAAAACAATATATACCGACAAAAAGCTGAGATACATTTTGTATCTTCCTAATTCATATTTAAACTGCTTCCTATAGGCTACACTGCACTGGGCAAGGAAAAAAAAATCTCAGGATTTAATATTGAATGTGACTTGGCAATGTCACATGCACATTAAATATTAAAGGACCGGGGGCATAACAACCTGTTAGGACATTCTGTTAGGAGTTCCTGGATGCACACAAAAAACAGTTAACACTGTCTTTGTACTGTCTCATTGCCTCAAATTTGATTTAAATCTGTCTTTTTGATATCCTTAGTTAAAACTATGCCTAGTTATAATGTGAATTATTACTAATTATGCATCACTGAAATAAAAGTGGTTACACCATGGATTTTAAATCTTCATAAAGGCTCTGTTTTACAGAGGTCTTGATTTCACTGAAGGATAATTTTGGAGGTTGTTGTTCTTTTGTTTGCACTGAACTGGTTTGTATTGTACAGAGAAGAGTTTCTGTCATTTAGCCTACCCTCACTAGTATAAATGGGGTGGACATAATAATAGAAATGTTTTTATCCTGAATCTTCACTGTAGGTCCTTAGCTTGGAGTCACGTTCACATGCACATGCAAACATCATGTTGGGACTTTAGGAGACTTGGATTACACCAGATGAGCAGTATGGAGGCATTTTATGTTTCTGTCCAGTTGTTTTTTTATGTTTGAAAACTGGTCACCATTCACTTCCATTGTTTGGGAGATTCTGCAACACTGTTTTCCTGTGAAACTCCAGCAGTGTTTTGTGGACTAAAAAAGTAAACCCAACCTTCAATGGGCACGACGGTAAGTAGATGATGACTGAATTTTAATTTTTGGGTGAACTATCTCTCTAAAGTACAACCCAACTCTAAGTAACATGTAGTGCAAATTATAAAACATCACAGAATTAGTTTCTCCACACAGCATCATTTATTTTCTTTAACTGCAGTCAGTTTGTGACACAGTAATCCAGTAGAGATGTATTTCATTGAAATGACATTTCAATAGTTTACTACGATGTGCTACAATGCCAAGTGGCTCATGCCAGCCAGAAGGCTAATGAGCACAGTAATTATGATGACTCATAACGCTTATCTTAGTTGGGTTATGCCCCAGGTAATAATAGTGCAACCAATTCTAGTGGTGGATTTAAAAACAAACAAACTAGTGGTTAAGGGTCAACTTTACACACTGACTTTGGAGAGAATTTACGCATAGCTGGTGTAATCCAGTCTGTTAATTATACATGCCAAGGCAAAACTTAAACACCACAGTGGAGGTAAACAAACAAACACAAATTTGTCTCTCCTGACAAATGCAGAGGCATGTACTCCTCTGTGGCTGCTGTTCAGCTTCATTTAATCTTTTAAGTACAGTACCAGTGACTGCTCATAACAGTGACCTGTCTCTAAACTTGTGTCTGGTCAAGCATGAAAGGTTGTTCCATTAAGATTGCCACTGCCTTACAAAACAGGAGCCATGTGTATGTAAGGAGGCCTATTGAGAGGACACAGCAGTTATTCTGTCCTCACAAAAAGACTGTTCTCTTTACTAGATGTCTGAGAGGCGTATAACCTCAACCTCGAAGAGTCTGAGCTGTCACGCTGAGTCCTGCATGTTCAAACAGCAGAGCAACAGTTTCATTTCTTAGGGTCACAAATGGCATGAAAGTTATCTGGACAACTGTCTTATGACTTCTTCATCAAAGCTTAGATAAGCCCATTAGTGAGTGAGTTATGTGGCTGTTTGGACTTGATGTGTTTGATGGTTTGACCTTTTCTCTGGTTGGCTGACTGTGTCTCATCACTGAAGCAGATTCCTGAGGCCAAATTGCTGCACTGTGTTTTTCACTGTCTTTCTAATATATTAAACCCACCCACTTCCTCAATCAAATAACTCACACATCACAGAAATGCATGTAGCAATGCCTGATTGGTTGTTAAACAATTTTGTCTCCATTAGTGGTATGAACTGCTCATTACAGTGTGGCAGAAATCGGGTCTTAAAGGGACAGTTTCACCAAAAAACAAAAATACATATTTCAACCCTGGCCTGTAGTGTTATTTATCCATCTAGATAGTTTTGGTGTGAGTTTCAGAGTTTTGGAGATATCAGCCATAGAGATGTCGGCCTTCTCTTCAACATAATGGGACTAGCTGACACTCAGCTTATGGTGATCAAAGCACCAAAAAATACATTTAAAAAAAATCAAAACAAGTGTCTCTTTCCATAAATCATGACCCAGTTACTCAAGATAATCCATACACCTTATTGTGAGTGGTATCATGTAAGAACTACTTTCTGCTCTAGTTGAGATAAAGTAGTTCCGATAGATTCTTAAGTAGTTCCTGTTGATTCTACAGCAGAAAGAAAGTAGTTTCTACATGAAACCGCTCACAACAAGGCGTATGGATTATCTTGTGTACCCAGGTCGTGACTTTTGGGAAGAGACACTGTTTTAGATTTTTTCAAATGTATTTTTTAGTGCTTTGAGCACCACAAGCTAAGTGCCAGCTAGTTCCTTTATACTGGAGAGAAGGCAGACATCTGTTGAAGAAAAAGATTCTTTCAGGTCCAAGATCTTGGCTGGTTCTAGATGAGCTTTATTCACTGCGCAGCGGAGACAGCCTCACGGCACGGTGGCATGGTACTGTCTGCTGGAGTCAGGTTGTTGTTACAGTTAAATACAGTTAGTCAGGAAATCACAGGAGGATAAGAATGCTAAATTCACTAGAAGGTTCAGGAAACAGGCTTCCTGAACCCAAATGTGACCTAGGTGCTAAACCAGTGGGAATGCAATGGGAAAACCAAAATGGAAATCTGTAATTATAATGGCAATGAGATTTTGTGTTGAGGAAGGATACAGCTCATAAGGTCAAGACTACAAAGACAATAGCAGTTGGGGATAGGTAAGGTGTGATTTCAGGGGACAACTGGGCTCACCCCACAATACAACAAAGGATTCATTTACAC
>JAJHUR010091260.1:0-28517 GCA_027495735.1 Lutjanus campechanus
GATGAAGCTGTCGAGTAGATATTCTTAAGTATTCTTACTGGTTTTTTAGAGTTTACATTTTCCTGGAAAATTATTTAAAAACTGTTGATGACTTATCCTGCACTGTTACTAAATTAGCAGGAAATGAAACACTTTCTTGCTTATGATGCAGTGGAGCACGGAAGGAGATTACTTTCATGCCCTGGAGACGATTGCAGTCTTTCTGAGGAACGGGCCTCACTGTACAAAGGCACAATTTGGATGAACCAGGATCATATTTTATGGAGAAAATATTTTAAGGTTCCCCTCCTCTTGGTGAGTTTCCTGATGGACAGATACCTTGGTTGCTTAAGTAGCTAACCTTAGCTGCTCATTTCCCTGTCATCAAACTGGCCTCCGTTGGTCTCTTGAGGTTGTTTTGGTCGTGGTCTGGCCGCGTTCCCTGGGAGCTCTCAGTCTGAGTCAGCTCTTCTTAACACATTCATGGACTGTTCCACTATAACTGCATGTTGGGTAAGTGCTGTTGGGTGGTGGTTCCCTAGTGCACAGCACTATTGGCTGCTGTAAATGCCAAGCAATACTCACAACAAGACCTTCCCTAATTGCCTGTCAAGGGAACTTTAACTCATCATAGAGTGCCATCAGGTTTTATACTTCGGCCTGTGACCACGTACCCGTAATACTATAACATACCTGTAAAACTAATACATTCCAATCAGCAAAAGATGTAATTTGCGTGTAGTACTACTTAGCAAATGTTAGCATGCTAAGCCTTTAGTGTCTATCAACAAATCCTGCTGTACCTCAGGACAGTCTCACAGAGCAGCTAGCATCTTGATGCTAATAGATATTTTTCACAGCAGCCACTTTGACATGAAATAGTTGGTTAAACCAGAGCCAGTCCTGACCTTGATGGGGCCCTAAGAAAAATTATGCTAAGGGGCCCTCTGAACTGACCATAGAGCCACATAAACCATTTGCCACACAGTCACACCCCAGTACTTCCACTACAGTCCCTCCTCCTTTAAAACAGTTTGCTCCACCTGTCAGTCCCATCAGTCAAAGAATAAATAGATCTATATAGAACAGAATGAGGTATTAAAAAAAAAAAAAAAAAAAATATTGAATAGAATATTTTTGTGTAGAATCTTCAGATAAGTGAATAATTAAATGAAAATAAGGAAGAAATTTTAGAATAAATAACATAATACATAATTATACATAATAACACTGACAGGGAACATTTTACTGCAACAGAGTCGATACTCCTTTAAAAATCCAGATACCACTGTGCAAATACAAAACGTGCGATCTGTTTTCATTTCTGAGAGTTTCAGACATTAAATTTATGTGTGAAAACCAGCCCAGACTATTTTATATGGTCTTCCGTGTCACATGATTATGACAGCCTATCAGATATCACAGTAGAAGGCACAGCCTCAGTCCAGCACTTCCTCAATCCTCACTCTGCTGCTCCACCGCTCAGAGCGAACTTAATTAATTTTGTATTAATTTAATTTTAAAAAATGATTTATTTTCATCTTATTTTTCTTTCATTTACTCATTGATCTATTTTATTATAATTTTATAACCATCGGTATCGCCCATCGTTAATTCTGCCTCATCCTCTCATCAAAGTTGTAAACACTGACACCGACTTTGACGCGAGGGAGAGGCGGGGCGCTTCTGTACCTCGCGAGGCCCTACGCAACTTGCTTAGTGTGCGTACAGGGCCGACCGGCTCTGGCGCTTAACACGTGTTAACAATGATGTTAATTAAGGTTTTGTTCCATTCAGGTCAAACCGAATCAGGGTTGTGCATGTTGGCTCACTGGGAAAGCTTTGCTACACTAAATGTAACAGGAGCTTAATCGATATCCTTGGTAACACCTGTGTTTACTCTACTATTCCATATCAATATGGCTGATCTGAAAAAACTATAAAACATTTCAACGTTATTGAACTAGTGGGTGGGGTAACCTCTTTGCCTGCTGCAAAGCCATCTTATGAATATATTATAAGATGGAATACATGTATTGCATCTTCATACCTAAAAGATGCATGACCCCTCTGGACACCAAGTCACTACACTGCCACCATCACTGCCTTTCTGTGATAGTCGGGTATCCTTGTCTCTTCAGGTAGGCAATGGTTGTAGTGTTGCTCAACCTCAACAGGACGTTCGTGTGACAGTACAAACACAAAATGACTGACCATATTCCTGCCAAATAATGCAGCTTGTTGAGGTTTTCCACATGCCCTCAACACATATAAGAAGATAAACATCTGTTATTTTATATCATTTACAGAGGATGTCAGCTGCATCTGAAGGATTCATACTGCATACTGCACATTTGACATTTTAGATGCGTTTTAGAGGTCTGGCTATCGTTGAAATTGAGATTCAGTAAATGTAGACCTAAATGTAACAATTCGAGATACTCCTTGACTTGGTGACCACATTCAAGTCCCACGGTTGCAACTGTGCCTGACTGGAATTCTGGATGAGAATCACTGTGTCCATATTATATACAACAGCTAAGGCCATTTTGTTTTTCATACTGGAGTTTGGAATAGACACCCTCCTCTTTGGGTGTGCCCCTGGGACCTTACTTTGGAAAAAATATGAAGGGTAGTTAAAGGCAATAGACAATAGACAAATAGACAAAGAAATGTTTGATACATTTTGAATTTTGTTATGAAGTACGTACACATATGAGGACTGTATAAGACAAGAAGGTCTTTTGTCTTTCGCCACTGACAGCAGTTCATATTTTTTCCCAAGTTAGGTCCTGTGGTGGTCCACTGGAAGGGGAGGGACTTTCACTCTCTCATGGGACTGAAAGAACATGATGGTGTATTCATTGTCCACAAATTTAAAGTATTCAGTCAGTGTTTATTTTCAAACGTGACCAATGAATTCTGCACACAAATATGCTCAAGGTTCATAGCTCTACATTCACAAGTTTCAGAAAGAATTCAACACAATCAACAGTAGTTACAAGTTGCAATTAAAAAAAGGACTACATATGACACAGCAAAATCCACAGTTTGGCACTCAGTCAAGCTTGTTGAAGGGTGAAAATTTAAAAAGGGAATTGCTACAGATAGACCACTACTGCTGCTACTGTAGAATTTAGGCGGATATATGAGGAAAAAAAATCCCTGAGTAAAGCAGAAAAAGAACAGTTCTGTGTTAAGCAGAAGCATGTATAATGACATGAAGTGATTACCATCATGAATTATATACAACAATATACTGTTGAACTGTAGCAGTAACTACAGGCAGCAGACCCTCATGGGAGACTTCCAGAAAAATGTGAACAATGCTTTAATTACTACCCTGCTGACATGATACACACTGAAGAGCTTTTATTTTCACAAAGTTGAAAATAAAGGATTTTGAAGGATAAAGCCTAAGTTTGTCTATTAATAAATCAAATAAAAGGCAATGGATGTATCCTGCTAACAAGTACTGAATGTTTAGTCAAAGCATGAGGTAACTTATTTCTTTGTGCACTCAAACTCCATTGTTGATGACAAAACAATCCCAACTCAAGGTCCACTTACTCATTTGTTCTGGCGCTTTGAGCCAAATCACATGGTCTTCATTAGCAGACTGAGTTTGTCCTGTTGCCATTGAACGGTAGATGCTCAGACTTCATATGATTCTGAGCACCCACAGAACTTTGTTTTTAAGTTGACTTGAAAGTTTCAAGATCTGTGGTGACTGAGCAAAATCAGTTTCCTAATGAGGACTGTGTGATTCGGTTCTGAGCTCCAGAACAAGTGAGTTAGTGGACCTTGACTTTTTAATATGAAGCTGCTCCCACCAGCAGCTATTTATCTTGGCTTTGAGACAGGGGAAAACAGCTAGGCTCCATACAAAGGTAAAAAGAAATCTGTCTATAGCACCTCTAAAGCTTACTAATAAATTACTTATAACTCATTTGTCTGATTTGTACAAAAATGAAATGAAAAATTATTTAGTTAACTTTTGACAGAGGCAGGCTAGCTGTTCCCCTGTTTACAGTCTTTATGCTAGGCTAAGCTAACAGGCTCCTGGCTGCAGCTACATATTTACCATATACAAATATGAGAATGGATAAATCATCTAAATGTCAGCACGAAATTTAAATTATCAAATTATTTAAACAAAAAAGCGTTACTGTTACATTTGGGTTATATACGACTGCATTTCAAAGTGACTATACACAACAATACTTGTTAGTAAAACATATCATCAATCCTCATCCTAATGGTGTGTTCACATAGAAAGCAAAGCAACTCCCATATTTGTGCAAATTGAAAATATTCAACTTGAAAAATGTGCTTTTTTTTTTTTTGGCGTGTATCAGGACCTCGCTGAGTGGAGGGGGAGAGCCAACAGACAGCTGATGAGAGTCGGGGGGCTTTGGAGGAGAGAGCCAGGGGCTGACTGGAGCTTCAGGAGGAATAAACACCGGTATCTGCTCTGGTGCAGACTGGTTTACTGTTGGCAGGAGAGAGATGGTTTATTTTACAAACTTTTGGGATTAAAAAGTTGCCTCATCTTCACCCTCTCTTGTCACCATGTCTGCAGCAGCAGATACAGAGGAGTCACGGATCTGTCTACCCAGCGGGAGGAACACCCAGTGTTTGTATTTTATACTTTTGGGATTTAAAAAATGGATTTATCTTCTCAAACTGTCTGGAGCCAACCTTGCTCGACTATTTACTCTCTGTCCATATTGACTGCAGAGTGGAGGAGAAGTGTCCTTAAAAATTACCTTGTGAATGCACAGAGAGGAAAAAGAAGAGAGGCAGGAGGGACATAACAAAAAGAACCTGAGTCTCTGGTGAGTGTCGAGTTCAGTCAGAGGCTGACACAGACACGCAGCTGCTGCCTGCCAGCCAGTGCTCACTAGATTTTAGCTAGTTGCTCATTAGTTTATGGTTGTTTGGGGTGAATAAACACTTTTTTGGGTAATGTCAATAACTACAAATGTTCTCAAAATGATCCAGCAGTCAAACTCGCACAATTAAAGTGAGGCAAACATTTGCTTTCTGTGTGAACACAACATAAATATGCAAATGGAAGCTAAAAATGATAGGAGAAGACAGGAGATAGGAGGCAGATTTGTGAAACATGTCTGTAAGCTGTCACTTAATTAAAACATAAACACATTTTAACAAACAGTTTTAAAAAACAAAAACAATTATCTATCACAGATTGAACCTGAAGCATTAAAGTAAACATCTCATCTCTCATATTTCTGTGCTCAAAATAAGGTTTATGTCATTTTCAGCTGTACAACCTTTGGTTTGTAACGTGTTAAAATGCATGGTTTTCCTTTCACTTTTCACTTTTGCCTTTTCACATCTTGCTTTTCATGCAATAGTGAGTAGCAGTGATGCGTGGGTCGACCCACAGCCTGCAGGTTCAGGTCGACTTACTAGAAATACCACACGTTAGGGTGGGTGGGTCAAGTGACAAAGCAGCGGTTTGAGTTATTAATAACTTACAGATACACTGCGTGCAACAGTCCACCTCCTTCTTCTCGTCCCCCCTCTCTGTCACTCTCTCTCTCTGTCAAACACACACAGATGCTGGCTAGAGTGGTGCTCTGCAATCCAGCAACAAGCACATTAAGTGCGTGATTTCAGCTCATCGGGTTGGTGCTAAAATCGTCACATTAAATGAATTAAATTGAATCCTGGAACTGTAGACGCCATTCTTTTTCTATGCAATAGACTTACACATGTAGGCTACTATTGTGTCAAAAGAGACAGAGTTCATGTAGTTAATAATTGTTTTGTTGCCATTTAACAATAAATAGTACTGTAACAATTTGTCCTGTTTATTTAATAGTCTAGGACTTCCCACTACTGTGGGCAGGGGAGAAAGAGAGTACCCAGCAGCAGGTTCGGCCTCTTGAAGAGCACCCTGAAGCGCGTTCCTGACAATTGTGCTGCTATAATACATAAATTTGGCAATTTGCGAGCTGAGTTTGGTTCGGATCGTTGATTGACGCATATTATTGCATATTGGGCGTGGTGGATTGGCTCTCTGAACAGGTTGGGTCTGTGCAGGTTTTTATGAACCCTGACCTGTGCATTACGTTTGAGTAGGCCTCTGTTTCTTGGCTATAATGGTTTAGGATACAGAGTTAACTCTAATTTATGCCTTAGGTGGCTGAGCCTTCACAGCATTTCCTATATTGTGCAAACGCCCTCTCTTTAATTGTGGCCACAAAGAGGCCAGTATTACCCTGCTCGTTTTGTTGTAATAGCACTATCAACCCTGATTAAAAAAATTATGAGATAACACGTGATGAGACCACTGATTTTTCCACAGTTAACAGCACAAAGGTCTCTGTTGAGGAGGAACTTCTTTCCTCTCAAGCATATCCCAGAACAGTTTTTCAACTCAAAGTCACTATCTTTGACTCCGAGATCTCCTGTAAAGTACACCGTCCTGCTACTTTGGGCTTGATGTCACTGCTAACCATATAAATGCTGTTGTCGTTGATGCTGTTGGAGACGTGGCAGGAATTAGAGCCCAGGCACCACCAGCGCAGATGCTTCACCTCCCTTTTGAAGCTCTGGCTGAAGATGTAGTAGATCATAGGATTGTATATGGTGGAGCTCTTTGCAAACATGCACGGCAGGAGACTGACTTCAGGTGGGATAGTGCGACTGTCTTGGAAAACAGACCACAGGCTTACCACACCATATGGCGCCCAGCAGCCTATGAAGCCTATGCTGATTAGCACAGCAATCTGCAATAGAACAGAGATTAGGTTAGGTCAGTAAAAGTCCCACAAGATCTCTGAAAATAAAAACCTGTCTTGCAAATTAGCGGGAATTTCTTTAATATAGCTAACATATAGTCAAGAACCACTCAATTCAGTACTCAACCTACATTAACTACTGTATAATAATAGACTTTTCTCGTCAGGAAGCGTCACTTACTAATAACAGCCTCCGATGAAGCTTGACAATGTTGGGGACTCGATTGCTGTTGTTCATCGACTTTTTATAGGTGAGGTAGAGGTTGATGGCAATGCCAAAGTAGCAGAAGATGATAATGACAGAAGGCATGACGAGGTTGAAGGAGAACATGGAGATGACGAAAGAGAAGCCCTCTTGTTTCATTTGTCCCCAGGCAAGAGAGCAGGACACGCCAAAGGGCTCCGGGCCATAACGTCCCCAGCCCAGAATGGGGAACACAGCCCAGATTAGAGCATACAGCCAGATCCACGTGCAGAGCATCTTCACCTTCTTCCAGCTGATTTTTTCATCTGCAGGAAGAAAAAGAAAGGCCGGTTGTTTTATTGTTGTTTAAACATGCTTTAACGTTCTCTGAAAGTTCTCTAAAGGTGCCGAATGTCCTGAACCTTTACAGAACATTGGCGATGTTCCTAAAATGTCCTCTTTAGGATATGAAAGTGCTGCAATTCAGAGTTCCCCATGACACTGGAGGACATTTGGGACGTTAAGAGAACATTGCCTTGTTAATCCCATGGGGACGTTTCATTCAGGACTGCATCTAAGATGGTATACAATGCATTCCCTAGATGACTTTACATTTATGTCTTGTTTTTGCTCTTTTATGGTATCATGGCATCTCAAAGAGGACTTCTGGGACATTAAGTAAACATTCTCATAAGGGTCCCTGTAGGTCATATGAGAACATTCCCTTTAGGACTTTTTAAAGAGATAAAAATTCCCTTGACAAGCATTGCCGCCTCACTGTGAGAAAGTCATGGCTTCGATTTCTGTCTGTGGTAGGGCCTTTCTGTGTGGAGATCCCCCACCATCAAAATCACGTATGTTAGGTTAATTTACTGGTATAGAACTGTATTGATTCCCGGGCACTGCACAACGCCTGCCTAAACTAAGGATACTTTCTCTCT
The DNA here is from genome assembly GCA_027495735.1 of Lutjanus campechanus. Taxonomy (NCBI): domain Eukaryota; kingdom Metazoa; phylum Chordata; class Actinopteri; order Lutjaniformes; family Lutjanidae; genus Lutjanus; species Lutjanus campechanus. The sequence continues at coordinate 7,878 of JAJHUR010091260.1, forward strand.
GTGGTAGTAAGAAAGTAGTTCCTACATGAAATTGCGTCACAACGTCTGTGGATCTTGAGTAACCGGGTCATGATTCCTGGAAAGAGAGTTTTTCAAACGGAGACATCTCAAACAAAATCTCCAAACAAACAAGATGGATAAAAAACATTACAGGCCAGAGGAAAGATATGTATTTTTTGATTTTGGAGTGAACCGTTCCTTCAACTTGTAAATATGTTTTAATGGTATTTCAAGATACCAATTTTACACATAGAGAGCCAAAGTGTTCCTATTCTGGTGAACCACCATGAGACCTTACTTGAAAAAGTATGAACAGTAGTTTATAGAGAGGGACATATTTTTTGTGCCATGAATGACGCAATGTTTGTTCATTTAAAATAAAATTTTACAAGTCAAGAAAGTCACAGTGTATCATAAAACTGCAGTATCAGACTGTAGAGATACGTACTTGGAAAGACTACCCACCCAGAAAAGAGTGATTTCAAGACTTTCTTTTTTATCTTCTAAATTAACATCATATGTGTAATGTGTGCCACAATTCAAACAGGAACAAATCCTTATTTGTCTCTCGACATTTACTACCATTCATATTTTTTCCAAAGTAACATCCCTTTGGGCAAACCCACCCAAGAGGGAGGGACTTCGTGTCTCTATTGTCAATGTCCTGGGAACGTGATGGAAGGACCTAAATAGGACCAAAAAAGAACATTATAGAGATGAGAGTGATATCGGTTTTCTTGTCTAACTTGCTGCAAAAAAGCTTATAAGTGTATTTCACAACATGTCGAACTACTGCTTTAAACAGAATCATACAAGATAGAAACATCTGATAACTAATTAAAAAATAAGTCTCATCATTCATCCTATATGTCATGCCACTTCTACTTAAAGATGATTTCAGATATTAATGTTGGAAATACACTCTGATGGAGGCTCTGTGCCAAAACGCCTGAGTGTTTCACTATTGTGATATGAGCCAAATAAATGAGAGAAATCTGAGTATTTTGTCCTCCTTGACTTGAAGACTTGAGATGTGCTACTTTTTGAGATTTTCTGGTTTATGGTGACTGGATTTGGGGTTTATCATTCCACTGAGAATCGTATAATGCAAAATGCAAACTCGTTTTCCAAAATACTGTTGGAATAATTAAAAAGAAGCAGCCAATTATTGTCTTGCATGCAAAGTAGATTACTTATTTTTGCATTTTGAAGAGCAGCTATTAAAAACCTGGGGTGAGGAGAGTGTTTTGTACTTGTGAATGTGAATGTGTGAATAAAGTTTTTTCACTAAAAGGTGCGTTTCCACAGGAAGAGTCACCCTTTAAAGGTACAGCGTGTAAAATTTACAGGTGTCCATTGGTAGAACTTGGAATATAATATTCATAAGTATATTTTCATCAGTGTATAATCACCTGGAAATAAGTAGCCTGGAACAGACAAACCAAACACTGGCTCCAGATTTGGCCTTTTGCATTTTGTGTGAGACTTTGCAGCCAGTGTAGTTTCTCCTAAACACTTGGAAGGGGAGGAAGAGTCTTGCTTGAAATCAGCAAGTTCACCGCCAGATGGCGATAAATCCTACACACTGGTCCTTTAAATAATGATTGTATTGTCTCATGGAGCATAGAAAATGTGAAAATAAGATTTCACAGAGGTAAAAAGTTGAAAATTGTAGTTGTGATTTTGTTCTCCAAATGATAAATCTCAGAATACCAGGCAGTTTTTTTTAATCTTTTTTTTTTTTGATTACTGAATTACTCACTTGGAGACTGCAGATTGAGGGACACAATGAAGCGTACTATGGCCAAGATAGTCAGGTTCATGATGCTGGCAACACCGAACAAGAAGCCTGCCAGGCCATAATATATACAGGTAACATTTCCCCCGAGCCAGCGATGGCTCCAGGCAGAGGCTACAGCCAACGGGTACATCGTGACAGCCGCTCCCAGGTCTGTCACTGCCAGATTCACACACAGCAGCTCCGGTGGCTTCATCCTCGATGACCTTTTCACTGCCATGATGATGACCATCAAGTTTCCCACAATAGAGAGAATAGCTGAGACACAGAGAGGAAGGACAGGGGAAAAAAAGAGGATACAAAGTCATTTGAGTGAACAAAGATGTAAATAGAACCAGCAAACACACGTAAAAGCTGCCTTTAAATGTATAGTATGTAACTAATGTCTTTTTATTGCATACAAAGTGCATGTGACAAAAGCTGATGGATAATTTAACTGTACCAAACATCCTAAAGCCATCTGCATTTACAGGTCCTGATAGCATTACTGCAGCCCCAGAAACTCAGCTTACCGTTGGTGGTTTACATGGTTTTAATGGAGGACAAGGAGGGAAGTGGGGTACAACAAGCCTTTGTGCCTAAGCTAACAGAGCAGACATTATTATCAATTTAACTCACAAACTGCCTAATTTAGATGTGTTTGCTTTCTTGTTAGGGCTAACACATTCCTGTTTTTCTGTATTGGGTAGCTAATGCTGTCCCTATAGACAAACCTCAAGGGACAAATTACCATAACACAGAGCTTTGGCTCCAGTTTAGAATCACTGTTTCAGGCTTAAATAAAGTGGATTTTAGGGGAGTTCTATTAATACACCCTCATGGGGCAGGTTGCTGACATGCCAGGGGCAGGCAAGAGACACTCGGCAACTTGTTTAGGACATAAATTGAGTAGTGTCCCCCCAGTCCTCTGTTTGTTTTGGACACGCATTATCTTGATGCATCCAAAATAAAACACCATGTGCTCCGTCTGATGTGGCAGCCGGGCCAAACACAGAATGAATAACCATTAACCACACTTAATCGTGAAGAGGGCACAGCTCAGTCATGTGAGAAATGTATGTAAGGGGGAGTCAAAGTGTAAAACAAACACTCGATTGAAGTTGGGGAGGTTGCCTAGGAGCCAAGAGAAGGGGAACTGTTTTGTAACATGAGGACATTATGGTATAGAAACCCCCAGGGCAGATGTTTCAACACCATGATGGCACAGTTTGACATTTAGGAAAATATTTGCTTATTATTTGCTTATTCATCACTGTCTTGCTGAGAGTTAAATGAGAAGATTGATACGACTCTCATGCCTGTCTGGTCATTACAAAGCTACAGCCAGCAGCAGTTAGCTTAGCTTAGCATACAGACTGGAAGCAGGGGGAAACTGTTAGCCTGGCTCTGTCCATATATAACAAAATAAACCTGCCAGCACATTTGAATCTCACCAATTAACATGTTGTATCTTGTTTTTTTTAAATGACAAGTTGCTGATTTATGGGGGGCATGTGCCAGACTACTTCTTGGGTGGGTGCAGTAACTTCCTGGATTCCAGAAAGTCATTTTGCCAGGCCAAGAAATAGTCTTATCTATCTTATTTTATAAAACAACAGCTGTTGTCTTCACACTTTGTACACATTGAATAAGATATAACTGTTAATTTGTGAGTTTTAGAGGTGCTGGCAAGTTAATGGTTATCTCCGCACTGAGCAAGGCTAGTTGTTTCCCCCTGCTTCCAGTCTGTATTCTAAGCTAAGCTAAGCTAACTGCTGCTGGCAGTAGCTTCATAATTACCTGACAGTCATGAGAGTGGTATTTTTCACTTGGACACAGCCAGACAAATTGTTTAGCCCTATTTCAAGACATTGGCATAGTATTTTGCTACACTAATGTGTTCTGGCTGTACCTTCATACAGAGAGCTGAAGTGAAATCGAAACTACAGCAGGAAAACCTCATTCATAATCACATTGCGTGGTTCACTCAATGTATTTTTTCTAATATTGTTGTTTATTCAATGAAGAGCAACCTTTAACACACACCATTTACCATAAACTCTAGACAATGAACATAAGTCCATGGTTGAGGAGCTGCACGGCAGGACACAGAGGACTGAAAGGTGTAGAAGTTTTTAGACAGCAGAGATTACAGCTAAAACGTTTGAAAAATGGCTTTAAAAGAGAGTGTTGATGAGTTTTATGGATTTGGACCGACGTGGAAAAACCTCTTGAGTTTATTACAGCACAAATGTGTAACTGTAACAGAGAGGCTCTTGGTACAGCATGTACTCATGGACACCATCCAAAAGCTTAAGCATATTGCATCTCAGACAAAATTTCAGTAACTCTGGGTTATTTCTCATTCAGTATCATCAGGGGAGACTGGAACACCTTAAGGTTCCATCTTAATCTCTAATTCCAGGCACCATACCTCCCAACATAAAGCATGCCAAATACAAAGGCCTTGGAGGCCTCACAAGTTAACTACCGTATCAACGCATTAATCAATCAATCAATCACTGTTTATGTCAAAACTAAGGTTTCTATTCCTAATAGGATATACTGTGGTGGATGCTAATTTGTCTTATGTAAACCCCGGTTTTATTTTCTCAGACAGAAAGATGAAAAATTCATGAGATATTGCAATATGTTACACAAGCTAGTGGAAAAGAGGCTAACCTGCTGTCTTGAAAAAAGCTGACTCTCCACAAGAGATCAAACAAGCATTTTGCCCAAAATGTCGAACAACTTCTTTAAGCTGGTTAGTCTGAATCAAAATGTTCTTATTAGATTATTAAATGTACATCTAAAGCATATTAGAGGGAAGAAAACAAGAAGCGGGAGAGAAATGGCTGAGGACGATATTATCTCTCTATCTATTGATTAGGTAGAAGGAGGAAAAGCTGTGTTTTGTACTTGGTAGAGGAAATTGATAAATGGCTAAGACTACTGCTACTGTTGCTCCCATAGTGAGAGCACTTGCATTTACGGGTGCACACTGACAGGGAGGCTTGTATTCATCTGGACACGTCATGTCACACCAAAGTTTCAATTTATACAATGCGAAACATGAAATACAATCAATGCCCTTTCCAGAATGATAATGCCAGCCCCACATAGTGCACAGAGTGAAGTGTATACCCTTGTCACAGTTTATAGGTACTTTCACCTCAGTGCACTTGAGCATCAGTAATGTATGGAGCTGAGCATGACCCTGGGGACTGACACTCCCCCCCTGAAGAAGTCAGCCTGAAGGAGAAGCTTTATGTGTGACTGAACAGCTGCAGGTCAGGCAGGCCTTACTTGTTGAATTACAATGGACGTATATTGTATATTAGATTTACCAAAGCAATAAACTAACTGTGGTTCAGTGTACCTAATATGCGATATGTTAATCTTTAATTGGGGGGGTTGACCCGGTTTGTTTTGTTCACCCTTAACTAGTGAACCCACTCATGAATGACTGTTTTGATTCTGTATTTTGTATTGTAAATCCACGACGAACTGACAGAAGGGCAGCTTTCAGACAAAGAGTCACAATTACAAATCCATCTGCATCATCAGCCACAGACAGCACCACAGATATATTGATTATACAGCACTATTAGGCTACTGATATTTCAGAGCCATGGTCGGGGCTGACAAAACCTCAGTCAGATAAAGGATCAATGAGTCAGGCAGACTAGGCTAACATACTCAACTAAACAGCCCCTCTGACCCCAGTCACTCTCTCTGCTACTAGAGGATGGGGGGTGGGGGTGGGGGTGGGTCATTTTGCTAACAAGGGGAATGGCATCACACACCCTTGGAGTATATCCTTGGAATTCATGAAGCCCTCCTTCTGACATCTCCAGCAAAACAGGTCAAATTCATTGAAACGGCTCAGAAATAGTACACTTTTGTTATTTAATACATAGTTGATATAAAGCCTGTTATGGGTTTGGGTTTCTGTTCTTTCACTTCCTGTTACATATTGGTAAAAGTTTTACCCTATGTGTCTTTGTTGTCTTTACTTCCTGGCTTTGTTCTTTTCCTGCATTTTCTGATTACTGATTCGTTTCACCTGTTGTTTGGTTGTCAGATCTGCCTGTCCATTTTCCAGAGTTCTAAATTGCTGACAATTTTCCACTACCAGTTGGATATGCGCTCTTTATTGTCCCTTTTCAAGGAAATTTGTTGCTACAGTCTGCACAGAGCCTCACATAAAGACATAGGTACATAAGTACATGATGTACCACAAAATAACTACATGATACCCATCAATCCATAAGCATTTATACACACATATACACATGGCATACCAGTTTGTCAGAAACCACTATCAGCAGTGAAAACCTTCTGCCTCCTGATGAAACAGAACAAATTGAATTCAGTGTGTTCAGACTAATACTTTTCTCTGCAATTTGGTTCTAACAAGAGATCTGCAGCAATGAAATTGTGGAGGCCATGAAACTAGTTGAACCTGCAGCTGCATAGTTTGTGGCTTATCACCTCCAATTAGACCTGGCCTATAGCGCTCAGTCTCTGTTGCCTGGCCTCAAGGCGAGCCAGTTCAGCCACCAATTTCAATAGGTGGTGATTATTTCTGAGCATCTTGGACTCTACAGCACCGTTTTGCTCTCATCTCTCACACTCTTGCTGACAGGATCACTTACTTTTTAACTAACCCACCGGCCAAAATTGTACAAGGGGATGCTACTTCTGCAGGTGGAGATTCTCAGAGTGCTTGTGGGCAAAATGCCATTTCAATTTAACAGGCTTTTAGTGTCATCAGCAACATATTTGCAGTGTTTATTTGGAAGATTTATCATGTAGAACACAGCAGTTATCAACAGCTGCTTTTTTTGTGTAACAGTTAAGCAAGTTCTTTGTTGGGGGGAGGATCACACTGATGCTGATGCTATCTCACTGGATTGACAAAGAAATATAAACAGGGGAACAACCGAGTCCAACAACAGTCCTGTTTGCTGATAACTCAACCGAGCTTAAATTGATTAAATCTAATCAACAGATTAGGGATGTCACAATATCAGAAATTCAGTAGTCGATACCAATACTAGTGAATTTCCACAATGCTCGATTCATAATTCGATATCACAGAAAAAACACACACAAAAAACCCCAACAAAAATAAGAATAAGAATAAAATTCAGCCATTGTTGCTTTTCTTTACTGCCTGAAATAAAAACTCTAAGGTTCTAGGACAAAAGACTTCTCATGACATCGCTGTAACAGATAAAAGCATAGACACATATACATAGGTCGTAGGTCGTATAGCAACGTCGCTGCCATATTCGTCAGCACTGGCCTGTGAACAAACACATGTTAACGGGGGAGCTGTAGTTTTTCTGAATAAAAAGCACTGAAATGTTTACGTTTTTCAGCCAATTTCAAGTTGCCATTTTTATTCCTGTTTAAAAGCTGTGTGTGCCACACTGTTGTTGTTGCTGTTTGTATGTTTGTAGTGTCTTATTTGTCCTAAAATGACACTGAAAACGGAAACATCTACAGGTATAACAGATATCCTCTGAAGTGTCGTCACGTTGCACCACCATGTTTCTACAGTAGCTCAGAATGGACAAACCAAACACCGGCCCTAGATATGGCCTTGCCAGTTTTTCATACACACCGGTTCTTTAATCCCAGGGCTCACCATCCCACACACAAATGTTCCACCAAAGCAAGTTCCCCATCTGGTTGCAGGGGCATTATCACTGCATCCTGGGTTTTGCACCATCCAAGATGGCAGTAATTGATTTAAACAAATATAAACAAGCCAGGGCGTTTTTTTCCTTACAGCAGAACAATAATGTGTTGACCCAGACCTTTCTCCAGTGCTGATAGAGTCTGAGTGTGCCAGACTAAAAGCCTAGTGACCCAGTCAACTTCCAGATCACTGATAATCACTTTCATGTGCATCCAAGCCAGTTGTTCTAATCATTTTCAGCACAAATCTAAAACAGAATCAATGTGGACACCTTAAGTGACCCCCACTGCTTATGTGTATAAGGAAAGTGGGTATTAGATTAAGGCTAAATGAACACTATCTCACTGAAGAGTTCAAAGATACATAAATTTAAAAGGCCTGTTACATGCAGCGATTGAGGTTATGAAATGTGACTCTCCCCTCAAATGAAATTTCCAACATCCTAAGCATTACCTGCAAGCACCAGCCCTGATTAAGTCAAGAGAAATCTAATTTATTATCACTTAGTTTAAGGTTAGCAGAACAGGAGACCTCACACAGAGTAGTAATTTAACTTTAACCATGTTTGACAGTATGTGCTCCATCTGGACAGACAGGAAGAGAGGCAGACCATGCAAAGAATTAGAGTAATTGTATGAACATTAATCAAACCCAAACATAGCCATGAGGTGTGTAAAAAGGGCACAGATCAGTACTGTGTATAATATATGTATGGATGGGTGAAAATGTGGTTTAATTAGTTTAAAGATGAGGCAACTGCCTAGCTAAACAGTTGTCATGCCATAGTGTAAGACAGATAAATGAGGTAGATAAGGATGTGTTCTTCATCCTAACAGGGCTCAGTAAAGGTGCGATATTGATTGGAAAGGGATTATGGGAGTTGTGGGTTGAGTGGAGGCAGCAGTGTAGGAGGAGTGGAGGGAGAAGAATGGGGGAATTGACAGGTGAATAGATAAATGTTGTGTGAACCTCCCCCCTTTGACTTCAGCTAAACGCAAGCAGCATTCTTCTATAATTTAATCTATACAAATATATTTGTGTTTAAAGCAATAAGCATACAAATAAAGACATATTTTGATATTGCTCTAAAAATCAGATTTCAGCAATTACACTGACATCTTTACATCCTTTTGTGTCTGAACAGTCAAGCCGTATATATTCATCATAGAAGGAGAACAATGTGAATCCATATTCAAGAACCTTATTGCCTTCCCAAGACACTTGCACATGTTTATGTGACTTTGTGATAAATGACATGTGATGCATGTGATGCACTATTACAATGAACAGCCAGAAGATACTTATGGAACCATCCATCCATCCATCCATTTTCTGTAACCGTTTATCCGTGGGGGTCGCGGGGGGCTGGAGCCTATCCCAGCTGACTTTGGGTGAGAGGCGGGGTACACCCTGGACAAGTCGCCAGTTCATCGCAGGGCTTACACATAGAGACAAACAACCACTCACTCTCGAATTCACACCTACGGGCAATTTGGAGTCTCCAATCAACCTATTATGCTGCACGTCTTCGGACTGTGGGAGGAAGCCGGAGTACCCGGAGAGAACCCACGCAGACACGAGGAGAACATGCAAACTCCACACAGAAAGGCCTTGCCAGCTCGGGGATGCGAACTCAGCAGCGCTAACCACCGTGCCATCGTGCCGCCCTACCTATCGTCTCGCTCATTCAGTGTCCAGGCTCAACCTAATCTCTGTCCATCGTTGTACACTACAGTAAATGCTCCTCTGTGGTTTTGATATGCATCTGTTTATAGAGATTAGCTTCAAACACCACTCTTGCCTCTGAAATTGCTATTCAGACTGCACACAATGAGCGGCGCATGGAAGTTTCAGCCTAGATATTCTCTGGTTACACAACATGTCTAGATGCACTGCAGATCAAATTCAAAGTTTTTAGGGCATCCCTTCATATGCAGGTGGTGACATGGTGAAGTTCTGTGCCTGCCACGGAGGAGAATGGGGGGAGAGGATTGTTTTTAGAAATGGTTTTTACAAATACCCAGATGATCAACAGGCGGCAAGATCTCCAGCCGTCTGGGATCCCGAGAGCAGGGAGCCGACCCATAAAAGATCTTCTGTGATTATTTTATCCCAAAACCATGATCTTATCCCTGAACCTAAGCCGATCTTAACCCCAGCATTGTCACATTATAAAAGATGATTAGTTTGTACAATGAAGAAACAACACGCAAAAATCTCACGAAAATTTTGGAAATCTAGGGTTCCCTGCAGGACATGACCAGCATTCGCCATCGCCGTCACGATTGCAGTTTGGTTCCCAGTATGGCCTCAACCACATCATGTGGCCACAGTATTAGCATGAGATGGCTGACTTTCAATCAAATTTATTTATTCATGTATTTCTACATTATTTATTTAGTTATTTATGTATTTATTTATTTATTCAATTTGCAGTAGCTAGCCACCTTGTCTTGGAGACATGGACACTGCATTGTATAATATTAGACATAAGGAACTGTACGAAAATTATTAAGGTGTAGAAAAGGGTGAGGGTACTTTTCTTTTGGCTGAAGGTGTGGTAGTCAGTCATTTTTTGGAAGACGAGGTCTTTTATTTGTTTCTTGTTCGGAATTTATATTTTATCTCAGCCTTCCTCAGCACAATATAGTTAATAGTTACATAAATACTCAAAGAGACAACTCTCAAATGGTTCAGAAAGATTCACCTTGCCATATGTAGAAAACAGCTCTGTCTTTGTGACACGCATTAAAACAAATTGCACCCATCAAACACCGTTTTATTATTTTGATATGCAATGGGGAGGCAAGAGGAAAGTTAAAAGAAAATTTAATTGAGTTGAGGATGAATTTCATTTTCTGTTCTACTGCCCTGTGTAACACTGATTTTATGAACCATCTGTCTGAAAAGATCCAGTTGAAGAATCCTGATTTGTTATGGTTGGCAGTGGGTGATGTGCAGAATAGAGGATTTTTGTCTTGAATATGCATGGCAATAAGAACGTACAGTATGTACCGTACAGTTGCGACACTGTAAGTACACAACTCAACAAAATACATATCATATGTCTAGCAGTTTTAGACATTTCAGTGCAGAAATGTTACATATCACATATTTAAGACAGAGAACCCACATGTTTTGTGAAGTGGCTATGAGTTTAATCATTTTGCCTTGCTTGTGTGTAATTTGTGCAAACCATCTGAGAAGGGGCTTGCTTCATTCTAATAACCTGAACCAGAGAGGTCGTGTTGGCACTGACAACCCACTTCATTTCAGTGCTAATGAGAGAGTAAGTGTTGTGCGTTCAACCTGCGACAGCAGCACAGAATTGCAAGGAGATGACATGTAATGAAGGTAACCCCCACCACCCGCCACCCACACTCTTCCCTTTAACCCCTGTTCTTAAACATCACAGAAACAAAATAGGTTATGACTGCACGGGTCTTTTTTTTTTTGTTTAGTGGTGTACAGCATATCTCACGTTTTTTTTTTCTAAACTCAAATTATCACAGAGTAAATACAATGTCTGTATTATGTGCGAGCGTGTTAAAGAAAGCCACCATTTTCAATTTACAGCAACCTTATGATAAGCTGGTAATCCTCGAAACCAATTCCCTTTAATAAAAAAAAAAAGAGGGAATCATAACAGAAAGGCACTCACTGGCAAAGCCCTAACAAAGTGTGAAATAATGTAATGTATGCCTCAGTAATCATCAATACCATGAAATATTGAGAATATATATGAAACCATTTGGATTTTATCAAATAATGTCAAGATTTACCTTCTTAAAACAGAATTACCTCATTTTTCCTTTTTTCTGAAGATTTTTTGTTGGCATTATATATTCATCTTCCCTCTCTCTTTACCTTCTCTCACACCTACAGTGATACACAGTAAAGTATATAACACCACAGGTCATGTAACACCAATAACATAATGTTCCTGCTTGTATTCCCCCTGCAAACATACTATATCACTAAAACTATCATGTGTTCATATAACACTTATATCATGTTGTGTCTTGTCTGCACACTCTATTCTCTCTGACAATATGTGTCCTGGATGTTATATCATATTGCATCCAAAAAACAAAACAAAAAAAAAGACAGAAAAAAGGTCCTAATGTAACTGAGATACATGAACATCCATTAACAGTTCAGTGTTACTGGTGTTGACTCATTTGACATTTACATTTCAAACTGATCTGATTTATTTCAAAATGCTCTGCAAAGATAGAATCAGCCACATACTCCTCCCAGTGGAGAACACATAAACGAGCAGGTATGAGCTGTAAATGTGCATGATTGTGCTTGATGTGTGCATGATTATATATGTTACACATTTTAGTGTATATGTGTGTTTTGTTTTTTTTAAAATCTGTATCCATGTAAAAATGTATAGGAGTTTTATATGCATACTTTGTATTGTTGTATTTTAGCTCAATTTTTATATATTTTGAAGTATTTCAACTGTTTTATATTGGTTATTATAAGGATTTATATGTAGTTTATCTCCCTGTTTGCTAATGTTGTTCATATCGATGTAACAATACAGTAACGATTGGGGATTTTAATGATTAATTATTTATCGATCAATCTCTGTTAAAAAATTTAACCGATTAAATATGTATTAATTGATTATTAATCGATAGTTTGGAAATGTCAGTCATCATCTAAGCACAGTGTGACACTTTTTAAAAATTTTACTATTTTGATTTTCAATATATTGCCACATCCCTTGTGGTTTATTATTGTTTTATTTCATGTGCATTATTCTCTAAGAGAAGAGCTTTGTGACTTTGACTTGACTTGATCAGAAGAAAAAAATCATTGGGAGCTTTTATCACATGATGGATTTTGAGCTGTTATCGCACTGCCTCATCAGGCTCAGCAATTTGTCCAATTTACACAAAGTGTTTGCCCAAAGCCACTATCACCCATCTTTCATTACGCTGTGGAAATCTATCAAGCCACCTTTGGTTGTTCAGTAGATTCACTGCCTTAAGATATAGTTTCAGATATCACATGTGAAATAGAAGCAGGATGACTGCAGTGTCTGTTGTGGCTGATTACTGGTAGATCTCAGTGAGATGACAGCTCTCACATGGAGGGAGGATGTGATCAGTTGCGAGCTGCAGGAATCATTCTCTGTGTAGCTGAGAGCTACACAAAAGCTTGCTTTGCTGTCAGATATGTAATATTGCAGTGAATGTGAGGCACATATTGCACAGCATGAGTATTTGGGTCTACATCCACAGGCCGAAACCCCCTGTTGTGAAAGTGCACTGAGAGAATAAGATCCACTGGACAAATGTTTTCTTAATAAGCCACAGGAAGGCTTTTCATGTCTAATTTCATTACTAGATTTCATTTGAATTTTCATTACTATGAATATGATGTAATGAATTCTATAGCAGTGGTTAATTAGACTGGTGTTTGCAACGCCCACAAAATAGCCATATAGGTCAGGGTGATATTTCTTGGAGGGAGCTCGGGGCTCTATTGAAAATACTGGTGCCTCGCATTTTTATGTTGATGGTGCTGCCATTCTTCAGTCTAAAATATGGCCTTCATTTCCCATGATGCTTGAGTGAGCCATTTGTTAAGTTGCTATTTTATGTTACAAAATACAAATGTAACATTGTGTTTGTTAAGAACATGGTGGTTTATGCTGGTAATTGTCATTTTTGAGCTGGTTTATATTTTTTTTTGCATATTTTTGAGTGCTTGTCCCTCTGGTTGAATGTCATTAAAGGGACATTTCTCCCCCAAAACAAAAATACACATTTTCCCCTTGGTAGTGCCATAATAGTATAATCGGACTAAATGGCTCTCGTCTACATTTGAAAAATTCAACACCAGTGTCATTTTCCAAAATTCATGACCCGGTTACTCAAGATAATCCACAGACCTTGTTGAGAGTAGTTTTATGTAGGAACTAATGTCTTTCCATTAAAAAAGAAAGTAGTTCTAGTAGATTTGAAAGTAGTCCTGCAGAAAGTAGTCCCTACATGAAACTGTTCACAGCATCATCGGTGGAGTATCTTGAGTAACCGGGTCATGATTTCTAGAAGGATACATTGCTGTTGAATTTTTCAAATGTTTTTTTTTTTTTTAATTCTTTGAGCACCACAAGCTGAGTGCCATTTAGTTCCATTATACTAGAGAGAAGGCAGACATCTCTGCAGCTGATATCTCCAAAACTAAGCGACTGGGCTGCCATCACCAAAAGCTGCTTCCTGCTGCGCTGCTTCTTCTTGCCTTATATTTTATTTAATTTTATCTTCCAGAACCATCTGGCAACCCACAGAAATGACCTTTAAATAATTTTCTGACATTTCATTGACCAAACAACCAATCGATTATTCGTTGACACTGTGGGGACGCCAGACGTGCACACGCGCACACACGAACCTGCTCACGCCTCCCCTGAGAAAGAGCTGCTCGAATTGATGTATTTGTGTAGTTTTAAGCAAAATGTTAGCTCTCCTGTCACAATTGTCAAACATTTCTAAGCCAAAGTTTCAGCTTCAGTCACTGCTCTTTATGCATTAAAGAGAAGTTTATCATTAATACATTCTTACTCCGTTGTTACACCAGTTGTGCATAAAAAAATAAAAAATAAAAACCTAATTTAGTGCGTGTTGATTCTGTTTTCAAGTCCCCAAAAATAAATTCAGTCCACCTGTATTTCTCACTCACACACATAACTGAGCCAAGAAAAGCCTCTGCGCGTTATAACAGCTTATTATGTCACCAACTTCAATTACGCACGGTTTTGAACTTACCTACAACCAGCAGATAACAACCCGTGCCGATGTCCACTGCTGGTGACAAAGTGGAGGTGTAGCTATCCATTTGGACTGTGGTGAGTAACACAGCAGAAGGATTTTTTTTTTTTTTTTTAAAGAATAACAGAGTCTTCCTGTGATTTAGAAAAGTCAGAATGTGCCACTAGTTGTTGCGTCCTGGTGTCAGATCCACCTGTACTCAAGTGTGGAGCAGAGAGGTTGTCAGGGCGCAGCAGCGCGCCGGGGTCCTCTGCTCTGCTCCAGCTGAAGTCTGTAGCGTGTATAAGCTGCGTCGCCAGGGAGATCGCGTATAAGAGCAGGGCTGTACCATCCAGCCACATGTCAGACTTCTCATCACACTCAAGTGGCTGAGGAAAGAGGAAAGAAACACGTTGGACTGTTGGCATAGTGGCTCTAAATCAATGCTAAATCACCATTTAATCATTTTATACTTAATGTTAAAAACATAAGAGCACATGAGAAGCATTCATTCATTAATATATTCATTTATTCAAACAGTATTTTTGGACTTGGCTGCTGCTCTTAGTTTGTGGGGATAATCATGTTATATATTTTATGCATTCTTTATGATCTTCTATAGGGCCAGGGGACTACTGCCTGAGTATGGATCCTTTATTATGTAAAGGCTGCAGCTGAGATATGTAACCTTTAATAAGGCATTGGGCTCAGTTACAGATTTGCTGACAAGGCGTTTGAGTGGAATTACTTACTCATTGAATATATTTACCTCTCTCTCTCTCTCTCTCTCTCTCTCTTCGAACAAATTCTTTATTTTCGTGACTAATTTTAAGTGTCATTTTTCGTAGTTTGTAGTAGTAGTTGTAGTTTGCATGCGTTCCACGGCCATCGGAGATATTTGACATATTGTACAAATAAATAAATTCATTGAACTTCTTTACCAAGTCCAATAAAGCCTGTCACAAAAGCACTATGACAAACGTTCATAAGCAATACAAGGGGGCGTGGCTAAAGTGTTGGGGGGGGGGGGGGGGGGGGGGGGCTCATGGCCAACACTGAAATTGGAACTGCTGACATGATGATGCCTCCTACAAGAATCTACAAGAAACAGTTCATGGGCTTTGAAAGAGAGTGTTGAAGGGCATAGGGGTGGGGCATACATCACTAATGGAACATTACTAAATGAACTCTGGTCATGTTGTGTACCTCATTTAGAAGTTACGGGCCACTCACATTGCCACGCCCCCTTTTGCCAGTTGCTATTTATGAGCAGTGAATCAACCCTCCAACCTTTCTCTAAGTCTGTAAATCCATCCTGAAAAAATGGAATATAAAAAATCCAAGTAATTAAAGCTGCTACAAGCAATTCTGAAGAAATATAGTCGACTGTTGTTCTTGTACCAGTTTGTCAAATACCACCTTTTTTTGGGTTGGTGGCTCCACTTCAAAACATCCCTGTTTGTTGCCTATACGATTCATTAGGATCAGCTTCCCAGCATTCAGTTGTGTAAGAAAATAAATAAAAACTATTATTTAATATTTAATAAGCTATTTTCTTCATCTGTTAACCTTAATTCTACTGACTGGGGTTCCGGCAGACCCCAGAGGTGTTACACCTTTTGTCATATCTCACAGGTGCTTTATTCTATCATTCTTCATGTCTTTGTTCATAAAGTCTCTGTTCCAAATGACTTCATATTATTGTTTTCTTCACATTATTATTTCTGTTTTAATTAGAGCCTTTTAAAAATGTGTTTGGATCCCACTCAGAAGCACCCAATTTCCCCTGGGCAGATTTTTTTTTCTTCGGATGACATTAATTACATAACGAATGTTACAAGAATAGAAAATAAATAAGTTAACATTTTGCTAGTGGTTGTTTCTCACAGTAAATTATTCTCAGGTCTGTATCGTATATTAAATACATTGGTAGGATGAGGGTTAATTTCAGATAAAGCAAAATATATCACCATGGAAGGTCTCCTCACTCGTTACTTCAGGTCACAGCACTATGAATGGTTTGCGCTGCTTAAGGACCCTGAAAATGTGACATTCTTTTCCCCATTGCATTGTGTTGAAGGACGGACAGGCGGATGAACAGACGGATGGACAATGATAATTTCAGATACAGAAAAATATGTCACTACGGAAGGCCTCTCCACAGGTTACTGCAGGGTCACAGCACCATGAATGGCTTTAGCAGCTTAAGGACCCAGAAACTGCGTCATTCTTTTCCCATAGCATCGTGTTGTAAGCTGACAATTGAAATCTAAATGAACTGCATCTCGAGGGATTTCAATTAACTTTACACCAACATGAGCCACTATTAGGCTAATTAAGTTGCATGTTGAAAATTGATAGCCTTTTGACAATCAATCAGAATTAATTAGTAACATAAAGAAAATATGTTTGTGTGACAAATAATAAAAAAACAACAACCAAAAAAACAAAACAAAACAGAACAAAAGACCTCATTATGTTCACAATGCAGAGATGAATCAAATTCTCTTTTGTCTTTTGAGTCCGTTTGCACCTGCAATATAAATTCTATGGTGGAGACTCAGTGACCCACACTGTGCAGACATGATGTCCATGATGAAGAGGTGAAGGACAGAGCACAGATGCCATATTTTACCGCTGGGTAGGGGTGGATGAGAGTGAAAGGGGACAGCATGATAACACCAGGTTGTCACAGTCTAAAAGGCTGTTCAGTGGCAAGAGTGCAAAGCTATTTGCAAAGAGTTAGTATTGTTTTTTTCCAGGAGGTGACAGGTGTTGATTGGAGTGTTGTTTGTCTGACAAAAGGCCGATATAGCCAGAGGGGAAGGTGTCAAAACTATATAAGAGTGTTAATTTAACTTTGATAGATGTGAAGCAAACAGAAATGTGATTTGCCATTTTCTGGCTAAAGGTGTCATCATAAAGCATCAGGAGCTCCAGGTGACAAACCCACCACACAAAACATATGAGCAACTTTTGTTTGAGAAGTCAAATGAGCAAAATAACTCAAAGGTCAGCGACTGCTTTTCTATCTGTGATGGAAAAAATATCAGCACTGTTCTGGCAACTTTGATCCTACGCACTGGACCTTTAATCACCTTTAATCCTTGTCATTGTAAAACAACTCAGGGGTAACTAATTACAAATACTCAAATGACTGTCATTTTGGAGGGTGTTTGTACTTTTATTTTGTCAAGTGTATAATTTTACTTGTGCTTAAGTATGCATTACACTATGCACTCTGTTCCTTTTAAATAATATTAAAGAGTGGCAGAAAATTTCTTGAACATGTATATAAGTACATACACAGCCATATACTTAAAGTAAACTATGTATACCTTAAGTTGTTTCTCTTTAGCACATAATAATACACTAAACAAACCTAGAATGGTGCTTTTATACGTTTTAATTAAAACTAAAATATACTTCGTAACAAAATTAAATAAATGTCAAACTTCAAGTTGATTGACGTGCACTGATGATTAGTCTGACTGCACTTACACTCTAAAACTGAATATATTAGATACTGTATTTATTTTTGATGAACATCAACAGTTTAAAAAGTCAGCGATACTCTGGGGAGTTTAAGAGAAGCATACTTTGTACTTTCTGTGCTGTACTGTTTTTCAACACCAGTAGTTTTACTCGTAGTCGAGTAATATGTCAGTAATTTAACAGTAGCTACTTGAGTGCAGATTTTCAGCCCTCGTTGACTGACTATACAACCTGAAAGTTGTAGTCCCTTCATGCTAAACACACTCTTTGAGGTTTCCAGTTTTCACTGTAAACAACAGTGGTTTTGTTTGTTTACAGAAACACATTGTGTTTGTCCTGAGGGCCTGTCTTCAGTGCATTTTTATCTCATCAGGTCTGCCCCGTCACGCATTGATCATTACACACCATTACACGTCACACGTTCAACTATGGCGTGCAACTGATGTCGCACGCAGAGGCAGGACGGAGCAGCGCAGTGTCTCCTCTTCTTCTCCTCCTCCTCTTCCTCCTCCTCTTCTCGCACCGCGCAAACACAGCAGAGAGGACTGACAGTGGGTTACCATGGTTACGGGGACGCTCCGTGTTTATGTCACTCTGAAACAAGCTCAAAATGCTTTATTGACCGGAATGTCCGGTAAACAATATTGTCAAAGCCTTAAAGGACAATAAGGCATAATAGGGGAGACCTGGGATGGTAGTAACACTTTTTGTTTGAGCATCAGTAAGTTAGTTATTGTCAGTGCTAGATCTCTCAAACTTTGATACATAGTACCCATACTTGTCTACTACAAATAAAACTCAACTAGATGACTACACAATCAAATTACGAGACATAATGTGAAATACAATGAGTTTCTTAGTTACAACCTACCCCACGAGTGTTGTGTAACACTAGCTGGGGATAAATGTAACAGTGAGATGTAATTTGCTAAATGATGACCTACAGTGTCCAATTTATGGAGGGACTTAATTGAAGAATAGAGAATAAACAGTTTTGAATAAAGTGAACAATTTATTTTATGCGTGTGTGTATTTGGACTGTATTTCTGAGTGTGCATGTCAAGGTTCGATCACCGTCACAGTTGTGGCTCATGTAGCTTGTTCCATGCACACAGTGCAGAAATTCTCATCATTTAAATGAACTGTTACAACTATTCCCACTTCAAGCGGCCATTACATAGTAGCTGATGCAAAGCATCAAATTAAACTACACTGTAAAAAAAGTCTGTAAAAAATACAGTAAAAAACTGTCAAATAGCAACAGTAAAGGACCGTCAATTCCAAAATTGTATATCACCGTAGTAAATACACTGAATTTCCGTAAATCAAGAAACAGTACATAACTGTAATTTTTACAGGTACAATATGTAAAAAACACACAATTTTACTGTGATTTTTTCAAACAATTGTAAAATGAATGAGAAAATACCGTAAAGTCAAAAGTTGGTAATAACCCTAAAATTTACAGTATTATTCAGTATAAACCACGGATTTCACTGATGTGTACATTTAAATTTGCAGTAGAAAACCATTACAGAAACAAGATGTTAAAAATATGGTCCATATATTGCTGATTTAAAGAGAACCGATATTTTACAATGACATAATATCGGCTACTGTTTTATTTGCTGTGTTATTTTATGTTAATGTCCTTGTAAGGATGAATCTATTTATGCAATAGTAAACTAGCGTATAGATTGTCTTTCATAGGCTATTGTCTCACCGGGTTCACTTTACTGGACAGCCTACCAGGAGCCGCTTTCCTGTCTCTCTGATAGTTTGTATCTCACTGCAAGGTACTTTGGTCAACATTATTAATATCATTATTATTATTATTAATGTTATTAATATTATACTCCGCAAACGGAGCAGGAGTCGAGGGAGAGAGAGAGAGAGAGAGAGAGAGAGAGAGAGAGAGAGAGAGAGAGAGAGAGAGAGAGAGAGAGAGAGAGAGCGTGTGCGCGTGAGTGCATATGACAGTGGAGCTCACTGCAGCTATAATTAATTGATTAACAAGAACAAATCACCATGAATTCAAACACTTCTGACCCTTAATGCACTAGATTGATACGTTTCCAAATGAGCTCTGTGTTAAATACTGTCAGAGATGCAACATACGGATTTACCTCCATCAGCTGGCGGTAGTGAAATGCGCCTGTCACAGAAGAAATACGCTAAAATCTCCTGAAGAATCCAACGCGGTGTTTTTAAAAAAAAATAAATATATAATAATAACTTGTGATCAGTGACTTTATTAAGCTGACTGCATAACACACGTGCAGCCTTATGATGCAGACGCAGTAATGTCTGACCGCAAAGGAAATAAGTGATCCGTGTCAGCTTAATATCATGACTTTAAAAGCACAGAATTACTTGCCTTAACGAATTTAGAATAAAATATTAAGAATTGTAAAATATCATTTCTATGAGGCTGTTCAGTCAGTCTAGCGAAGATCAAGCTACGTGCGGCTTGTTAAGTCAATATTGTGTTGTAGGCTATTGTGTGTGTTCATTATAATGTTGACAGTGCTGAAATGACACTTTCTGCCTAAAAAAAAAATTAATACCGTGATAATACACGACTCTGGGCCTTAAGGTGGAGCAGCCATTCACTACATGATGTCTTGTGAAATGCACACGCATTAATGTGGTGGCTGTGGAGTCGTCATCGTCGTCGTCATCAAATATATATGTTTGGAGCATTTCTCAACCCTTTGTTTTACTCCTCTCCTTTTCTCTTTTCTTTCCTTTTCTGGGCACCGGACTTGTGCTTACCAGACATTTTGATTGCAGACCCGCGCGCCTTCTCAACTTCAAATTAATAACAACATTGAGGTTTGATCTAGGCCAAACCATTTTTGTGTTTGGGGTGGGAGGGTTCATGATCA
>JAJHUR010091261.1:0-13975 GCA_027495735.1 Lutjanus campechanus
TTCCATCAAGGAGCACTTGAGGTATCCATTCTTGTGTCCAAGTGGACATTTGTGCCAAGACATTCCGTCAAGGTGTTTCTGAGGTATCACGTCCATGAGAATGGGACAGACGTGAGGTCACAGTGATTTACGCTCAACTTTGGTGACCTTGGATCACCAAAATCAAATCAGTTCATTCTTGAGACCAAGTGGATGTTTGTACCAAATTTAAAGAAATCCCGTCCAGGTGTTCCTGAGATATCACATACACAAGAATGGGACCAGCGGATGGACAGACAGGCAACCTGCCTCAGCTGCCGCCGGCGCCGAGACATAAAAATGTGTCTTTCTGTGTTTTTTTCTGGAGCCTCACACTGCAGCTGACTAATGGCTGGTGCAAACCATCCCTGCCAACATTTACTATTTTCACCTGTAATGAAAAGGTCACCGAGCCACCGTCTCAAATAATGGCCAGATAACCCAAAGTGAGCATGAATGGCTCTGCCTGAATCACATCATTCAATCATAGAAACGATCGCATCTAGAAGAAGGTCCCCAGACACCGTGTGGGTGAGGAGCAACGCAGGCTACATGTCCTTCAGTTCACTCAGAGGATTACTGAAACCATTTTTATTGTTATTGGCCTTCTGTTGAATTTCAGTATCTGTACAATACATATGGCCGAGGCCATTCGTATAGCCAGCGATGAATGTTTTCAGCGGCAGCAGCACTTATTGTCACAGCCAGAGCGAAGCCGTTTTATCCTTTCGGTACAAGGTGATGTCAGCTTTCAGAGAGTCACTTTTTATTTGCTGCACTCCTACACATGTTACAATGGGTGGTAAAGGAGAAGAGGAAGAGGAAAATGTGTATAAATACTTAAAATTGTAGCAGACTGATGACTTGCAGTGGTATCACACAACTATACATACACCTACTTATACATTTCCACTACAGCCATAACCTGGAGCATCACCTGTGAGCTTTGGCTGCAGGTTTTGCCTGGTTTTCCATTTTTGTTTTGTTTCTCTTTGAATTTGTGTGTTTGCTTTTGTCATTATTTTTAAAGGAGTTAAGAAGTCCAAATCAGCAGGAAAAAAGGCAGCGCTAATGAAAGTAAAAAACTATTTGGGTATCCAGCCCTTGATTCGTATCTGCTCCAAATATTTAATGGGTTCTTCCTTGGCCCATGTTGCACCTTTCCGCAAAGTTTCATAAAAATTAACCCACTGCTTTTTTCCATAACACTGCAGACAAACAGACATGCAAACAGCATTGAAAACATCACATCCTTGGTGGAGGAATTACACATAATGAAGTGCATCACAAATTAAATGTGATGACAGTTTCCTCTTGAAGTGATTGAAAGATAGCAAGGTCTTAATATGTTTACTTTGGCATTACAGATCTGTCACAAACAAACAAACAAGCAGGTTTTGGAAATAAAATTGTAAAAAGTCATTATTTATGGGTGAGCGTAGCTTGTGAACGAGCAATGAAATAAAAGGTTGCTTATTAGGACTGGGCATTATCAAGGTATTACAGTGATTTCAATACTGTAAAAAAATACAGACACTCCTCTTTCTATTAAACTTATAAGGGGATACTGTAACAGAAGATGCAGGACTAACTTTACAAAAAGAAAAAAAATGTATCTGCTCCTGTTTGAGAGTATTTTGGGTTTAGTTGTGAACCAGCAAATGCTGCAGACCACTGATTGGTCAGCGTGGTGTTGCATAGTGAGAGCAAGCGGAGGAAAAGGTGAGCGAAAGCTGCAGCGTCTCAAGACCAAAGCCAAGCTCCGGAGTTTGCGTTGTTTCCCAACAGTGGGAATACCGTCGCTATGACGATCAGCTCCTCCCACAGTGAGGCAGTGCTATCGACAGTAGCCTACAGTTGAGTTGAGCCATTTTATCCAAATACTGCCACAATACTGTACACTCTGGTAAAACGTCAGGAGTCTTAGAAAGGTCAGCCAGGCCATGTTGCAATTAACACATTGTGTATTTCACATCCACACACATCCAGTAAACTGGAAACGCACAAAAACACACATGCGTCACATAAATGTGCCGGTGGACGAATCTGGGGTATAAACAGTCCTTAATACCTATTTACACCTCTGACTAACAGCTACAGTCAAAAACGAGGACAGCGCCGAATACCAATTACGGAGTTGACTCTAAAAAAGCCGAGTGCAACAAAGCAGACAAACTTGTTATTTTCGAGCCATTTAGAAATGAAACACAAGGTCGGACCAAAAGGCACCACCAGCAGCAGCAGCAGCTAGAACTGAATTTATTCTGCCGTTAAGTTGTAAGAGGTCTGGTGATTAATGCTGTTATTTTAGAACAAAAAAAAAAGATGTAAAAACACTAGAGAGAAATTTACACTTATTTTTAGTGCGCAGCAATAGCACAGTTTCAAATGATCTTTATTTTGGCATCAATAACATAAGATCTTAATCTTCAAACTTTTATACAGCCACTTCCCTCGACCAGATGGCTCTTCTGCATTCAAAACCACACCTGTTAAAGCCTGCTAAATGGAATATTCATATTCCGCTTGGCTTTAAAAAAGTACTTATGTCCCCAATCAAGACATTTTCTTAAAAAGCCCACCTGGCACGTCTGCCCGAGACGACTCGGGTTATTCAGTAAAGCGCTGTGACTGGTGGATATCACACAGCTCTTCAACGAGCCTCGACTCTTCCTCATTGGAATGGAGACGCTGTCTGCGAGGCTTTACAATGTTCCACAACAATGTTTCATTAGTAAAAACAAGCTTTGCTTGTATTTGCAATGCATGGTTAAACATTTGCTCGGCATGCAAAGCAGAGAGGAAATATCACTCTGTAAATTGTCTGGGCATTCATATTTCGTGTATTATTTATTTTCTATTTATGTGCAATGTACTGTCCAAAACACATTTCTCTAAAGTGCATTTATTTGTCTTGGTACAAGATGAGATTGTGCAACATTCTGGCACGATTATAAATTCAAATGTCAGACTTTGCAAGTTGTACTCTAATTATAAATCATATTTAGGCTCTTTAAATAATGGTCACACATGCATAATGATGATGTTTTCATATTTTAGACTAAACTGAAATAAACAAGGCAGAAAGCTCGGCGAAATGCATCAATTCTGCAGCTGGTACTCAAACTACACTGTAAAAAGTTTATTTCAGTAGTAGCTGCAGTAATGTAATGTTTTGAATGAGTCCCACTTAGAGTTTTTAGTGATTTTTGTAGATAAACAACCCAAATCCCTTAACCTGATCCACGTCTTTTCTATATTTTTCTCCCCGTAGTTGAGCAGTAGTTTGTGATCAAATAATGTATCTTTGATATATAATTGGCTAAATTGTGTTGTTTAACACAACACTTAAACTCACTGCAAGAAGCCAGCTATTGTTAAGTCAGGCTAACGTTAGCCATAGATATTCATTGTTAAAAAAGTAAAATAATACACTACGGATACTATTAAAACTACTTTTCCTGAAACCACAATATTAGGTTGGTAAGGAGCAGTATTTTGCTCTGTGCTACATGCTAGGCTTGTCTGTGTTGAAAAGAAAACCACATTTTGGGGATGGTTAAAAGATGTTGCTAAAGGACTTGTAAAAGCAACATACATTCACATCTTAGGTTAGCTAATGTTAGCAAAGTGCTGGCTAGCTAACTAGCTAATCTATATCAATCATTAGCCAGCTAGTTAGCTAGGAATTTACTAACATCAGCTAAGATGTGACTATATGTAAGGAGGGAGATGAGCAACTGCTCAACAACTGTTATTGTTGTTAAATTAATATTGGTCCAACAATTCTCTTTTTGTCAGTGCACAGATGGCAAAGTCCACATTATCTTTTCTATTTTTCAGTAAGGCCTCTCTAGCAGGACTTTCTATTGAATGACATTATTTAGCACTCGTCCATATGGTAAATAAACCACTCGATCGGCCGCGCCGCAGCTGTCGGTTCGTCATGAGCGACACACACCCTGCTATTAGACTCTAGAGCTCCCAAGATGGTGGGGAATCTGTTAGCACTCTAACTGCTCACTTCAGCCTAAACGCGAGGCTGAAAGGGTGCTTTAGTTACCACTGACACACTCAGAGTGCACAGCTCTAATTAAGCTTTGGCATCGCCATTCTGTAATTACAGTCAGTGCTGTTCTGAAAACCAGGAGATCGTCTACCCCTCGATTGCGGGGTGCCACTTTAATTGCAGGTGATCACACACTGTAATAAATAGATGTGGGCTGTTGTCAGCTAATACACTATTCATTAATCATACATGGACCTATTAAGAGTAATGCATTATTCAATGATGTGAAGGCAGGAGTCAACCTGAGGCCTGTGGCCGCTGTGTCAAGAAAGGGGTAAAATAAAGAAATGTGTAAAAAGTACATAATTATTGTTATTATATTAGTAGGAGCAGAGATATTAACATTAGCATTAGCAGTAATGCAACCCATGGGGATTTTTCTTTTGCACAAGAATGAGTAAGCTAAAAAAAAAAAGGGCAGCACAGACACATTAATCTAGTAATGGAGTAATGTCCTCATTTGGAGGCAGTCTCACAATATGTATCTGAATTGCAGATATGTAATTAAAAACTACGAGAACAGTGTGTTCGCCGTAAAGTGAAATTAGCTTCACGCGATGTAAAACAAACACAGATAAACGCTGTCCTTGGCACGCTCACCCTTTCGTTTCAACATGTGCGCTTTCGCTAATTTCCCTCATGGGATTAGCCAAGAGTGTGTGTGTGTGTGTGTGTACATGTGTGTGAGCAGACAGCACACACGGAGGACTTTCGCTGAGACAATATGCATATTGTACAGGCAATTTATTCAATATGACACAGATCAAAAAAAAAAAAAAAAAAAAAAAAAAAAAAAGACTGTGAAGTTCTTTATGGATAATATCATTAAGTTGGAGTTGTCCTTGGGAAGGCATAAACAATTAAATTAGCCCCTCGGTGCTTGTTAAATTTACAATTTAATACTGTGGCTGAAACAAATAATGTGTATTCAACACATTCACTTGAGCTGAATACACATGTTAAAACAGACTAGTGTTAGAGGGAGAAACCTACAACCCCAACTCCAAGACGGTGTCAGGATGGCAGCATATGTTGCTCCAAAACATGTACCTTTAAGAATTAATGGCCTTCAAAGACGTGCAAGTTACCCACGCCACAGGCATTAACACATTTTTGCTTTGCGTGATAGAGCCTTAAAGGGATAGTTCACCCAGTCGTAATCTACGCGCCCTCATGCCAATTGAAGGTCGGGTTTAGTTTTTTTCACAGGAAAACAGCGTTGCAGAATCTTCCAAACAATGGAAGTGAATGGCGACCAGTTTTCAAATGTCAAAAAACAACAGAATAAACACATAAACTGCCTCCATACTGCTCGTCTGGTGTAATCCAAGTCTCCTAAAGCCCTGACATACAGAATCTTCACTGTAGATCCTTAGCTTTGAGCCACATTCATGTGCACACATCCACACTGTCTGAACTGGGCGTGTGTGGTGTGACAGTGTGCAAACGGCATGCTGGGACTTTAGGAGACTTTGATTATGCCAGACAAGCAATATGGAGGTTTTCCTGTGAAACTACAGCAGTGTTTTGCGGACTAACATAATAAACCTGACTATAAATCAGCATGAGGGCGAGTAGATAATAACTCAATTTTCATTTCTGGGTGAACCATCTCTTTAACTTGCATTTGTAGATGCAGCCACAAACTGTCAATGTCAATGTTTTTTCAGGGGTGTTCCCGAGCCCATGCAGTAACATCTTTAACAAAATGCTTTTTTTTGAGCATCCCACAACTTTCACAGTCTCTTGTTGCCCCTGTCAAAACTTTTTTTGGAACGTGTTGCAGGGATCAAATTCAGAATGAGTTATAAATTAAAAAAAAAAAACAGCTTGAACATTAAATACCTTATGTTTATACTGTACTCAATTGAATATAGACCGAACCAACTTTCTTGGAATCTGGGTTGCACTATAATACACATTCTCCTTCTTGACAAACTCCTGCATGGTTCACATCTCGCTCCAGCTGAACATCGACGAGACAGAAATTTTAATCATCTGTCCCGATCCCATCACAGGGGCCGTTCGGCAATCCCTGGGCCCCCCTCTCCATGTAACGCCAGTATCCAAGAAATTTGGGCCGCGTTTTTCCCCATTCTTCTTTGCATTTCAATCAGCATATTACTAAACTGGTTCATTCAGGCTTCTTTCATCTCAGGAATATCGCTAAGATCAGATCCAACGTGTCATTTCAAGTTATTCACGC
The DNA here is from genome assembly GCA_027495735.1 of Lutjanus campechanus. NCBI lineage: Eukaryota > Metazoa > Chordata > Actinopteri > Lutjaniformes > Lutjanidae > Lutjanus > Lutjanus campechanus. The sequence continues at coordinate 6,294 of JAJHUR010091261.1, forward strand.
TTTTGTCAAATCCTTTTCAGACCACTGAGATTCATTCTCGCTCGTGTGCCATCTTTGAATCAACTTTAGCTTTTCCAGACTTGTTCCTTTTCACATTTTTTTTTTTAAAACTATTTTTGGATATGGGTTTTGTTTATTTTTCACTTTTTTTGCATCAACACCTACTGTTATGATGGCAGACAAAATCATAAAATTGCCAGCTGGAGGGAGGGAATTCACATGATATGACCTCATAGCCAGACAACAGATTGATATTGAACCATTCTATGAAACTCCTGCTAATACTGAAGGAAAACATCACTGTAACATTGAGCTAGAACATTTTATAAAGCCTGTCTTTCTACAGTATCTGCACATGCTAACTATGTCATGGTTAAGGTGAAGGAAATATTGTGGCTATGATGAACAAGATCTTTAAATATACTCCCTGGGTAGAGACTGTTGGTATAAATCTGTCTCTTCCTTCTGTTATCTTCATGCTCTGAAAGTCTATGTCGCTACGTGAAACAGCGAAAACCTCTGAGCTTGCAATCTTAACGCTGAAAATGACCCTAAAGTACAAATGTAAACAAGCTAACACAAGCACGTTCTTTTGCAGGGATTTTAGCCGAGGCTCGCCTTCGCCTCCCCCCCATGAGAATGGGCACCACCGCTGCATCCTGGGCTTAACACAGCCCATGATGATTGTGGTTGGTCTGGCTATACAGGGCTAAGTTTCTGCTCACGCTAACCACACATTTTATTGCATTTCCAAAGCTTGGGCACAAAAGATTTAGAAAAAAGCTCTTAAGAACAGGTTGGTACTTTTGTCCCTCGCAATAAGTATGATTTTTTGACATTTCAAGACTTTAGTAATGGCCATCATAACTGAGTAACACTGAGAATGTGTTATTATTGGTCCTCTAAATGTAATACAGAATGTACTCTCTTTGGCTGAGTCACCTGTAGAGGTTGTCAAGGATGCATGTAACTACTTCAATAAAGCTTCACAACCCACTGAACCCATTCTTACAGAGAAGCGAGGAAAATAAAAGAAATTTATCTCCTGGCTTTAGGAAAAGATAAAGGATACATATTCACAGAGGTGTCACAAAAAGGTTTTTTTTTCATCCGAGGTATTCACCGGTTGCAAAAGGTGTGAATATGCTAAGAGGTTGTGATATTAATGACACTCTGGCGTGCGAAGGACAAATTGGATTTGAGTGTATCAAAGTATGAAAAGACATTTAAAAGACAGGTGGGTGGAAATAACATCCCCCCCGGATCTCTTCGCAATATGGATACAAAACACCTGGTAATGCCAGGTGCCAGAGCACCAGCAGCTGGGATAAAGCAGGATATGAGCCAATGACTGGAGGGTATAGTTTAAGTACCGTGAGAACATATGACATGAATTTGCATTCGGAATTAGAAAAATAATGCAGGGGAGTAAGAACTCACTGGTGCCACGGTCCTGATGTTAGATTTTTGGTATTAATGTTGATTTAAAGCTGAAAGAAGTGAAAGCTTCCTTTACAAATGAGGTTTAGATTGTACTGTAAAAAGAGTTTATACTTACTGCTAGGGTTTAATCCCAGGATTCCCAGGAAATCCAATCAAGACCATTTCCTATTTCCTGGGAAATCCAATGACGTGAAACGGGAAAAAAAATGTTTGGCCAAAGCACTATGATTAAAAAGCACATGCATGCTCTGAGTCTGACCTTGTGGTATTGCGCCTCTATTGTAAGTAGTACGGTAACACCCTTTGGCCCATCAGATTCATTCTGTTGCAGGCTGACCTCTTGTGATTGCACCAATACCGTAGTTAATACGGTTGGCTCACTGAATTCGTCTGTTGCAGGTAGCTCACACTCGCAGCCTCGGCTCACAGCAATGGAGCAGCCGTAGAGTACTTAGTTTAATAGAATGGTTTAATAGAATAAATGACTATAAACTCTGTATTTCATAATTCTGGCAGTCGCAGTCGAGCAGCAGATATAACAAAGTTCAAGCTGGATGCAAAGTTTATTTTAATTCTAACATTGGTGGACATAAATTGTGTTCTTTTGCCTTAATAATGATCAAAATAATACACAAAAAAGGTCAAGTTAGCATACATACTGTATTGCATTTAGAGTTTATGCCTTTAAAAGAAAAGTTTATTTCTTGGGATTCCTGGGAAAATTGGCTTCTTTTTTTTCTGGGACAGAAAAAGTCTAATTTTGGGTAAAAAATATTGATCCCTACTTACTGCACATGTCAGTCATCAGAAGCAACAGCAGCAGTTGGAGCATTCATATAGATACAAGTAGTAGAACTGATTATTGTAGACATAAATCACCAGAAGCAACGGTAGCAGATGCAGCATTCATGTGTATTTTCTTCAGGAAAAAAAAAACCAAACGTTCTAGTTTTGATCATGAAATGATGCTGTTTTCTCATTAATCTCAGTGTACTGGTTTTGGTATCTGAACTGGAGGGTTTAGTTGAAGTACTGTAAGAACATAATGACAGACATTTGCATTAAGAATTAGAAAAATAACGCAGGGCTTTGAGAACTCGCTGGTACTATGGTGTTGATATCAGATTTTTGCTATTAATAAGGATTAAAAGCTGAACAAAAAAAGACAGAGAAGCACAAGCCTTGGTTAACAGCGCCATCGTAACCCCCGTGTAAGTCATCCATTTTGGACAAATCCAGTGGACTCCCATAATCCTTTTCTAACTCTCAGCTGGCCAGCCCCATGAGTGCCATTTAAAAAACCCTTTCAAGATTGTCCCTCTAATCCTCATATCCTGTCCTATTACTGCTGCTTGTTTGGGGGGATTGTTGGTTTGTTGAAGGTTGTTTTGTGCTTGTGTGCGTGTGTGTGTGTGTGTCCTCTTTGTATCCCACCCTTAAGTGCTTAACATCATTTTGAAGACAGCTCCAAACTTCAGTTCAGCTGTATCTTTAAAATGTGTTTAACTGCGACTCGAGATATGCTAATAAGTGAATACGGGGGGACAATATTATCAAAGTATTATGTATCTAAATCACACAAAATGTTCATTATTCCAAAGCCTCCTCTATGCAATCACCAGCAGACAGATGGATTAAATTAGACTCTTAATGATGCCTCCAACGTGTATTAATTATGTTATAACAAGGCTTTGTGTGCCTTCAAGTGCAGTGAAATGACTGAGAATAACATTTGAGCCTTTCAATTAGCAGCTGAGCGAAAGAGGCCTTTGCATTCAATGTCACAACACTGCTGCATGCTGGGGCCACATGAGGCCAGGATTCATTTACATTTGGAATAGAAATGCCGTTGCCATATCTGTTCGGGACACAACCCTATATGCTACAGAGAGGAATCCTCTTTTTTTAATGATTATTTAACAACACATCCATTTGCTCCCTGTAGTACAAAAGCCAGTTTTCACTTTCTGAAAAGTGGGGCAGCGAAAAACTGGCTGCTGGATCGCCCTGCTCTTTTGTCATCAGAGGGGGGAACCCCGGCTTGGCACGACTCGTGTTTGTCCGTGTTTTTGTTCACTTTCGCAACCCCAGCTCTCATTTTCTTAATCATTTAAAGGTTTCTTCCCAGGACTGTGTCAGTGGCCCTTTACTAATCCCTTGACCCTCCTCTGGAATATTGATTTTTTTCCCCGGCTCAGAGTCTTAACTGGGATAACTCTCTCTGCCTTGGGTTTGTTTGTACTTCCTCACATTTTCTCTTTTTTTTCTCCTTCCCCTATCTTACCCTGAACTACTATTGAATGTGACATAATTGTATTGTGTGCGCTTGTAAAGTTAATTACACTTTATTATCATTGCATTAATTTTAATCTGAAACAGCCTGTAATAAGTACCACTGGTATAATAAAGATCATAGATAAAGAACTGGTTAGGAATTATGTCTTGAGTCATACTGATACAAATTTATTACAGATTTATGAGACAGTTCATTTTACCTATATTGTGCTGTCCCACGTTATCACATTTAATCTGACAATGATTCAAAAGAGATATTTTTCAAAAATGAACCTTTTTGTGCACCTGTAAACAGCAGGCGATATTAGGGGGGAAGTCCAAACTACCAAATATATCCCCTTTGTTATCTCTCCTCCGATTTGACCATAGTGAAGGTCCAGACCCAGACAGTCATATCTGGACCTGAAAGTATATTGATGGAAACTAGTGCAACTTTTCTCACCTTTACGGCACTGGTATAGCAGCCCAGGAGACTCATGAACCAACTGACACTTCCTAAGTCCTGCTCTCTTTTGCTCTGTGCTCCAATAACAGTTGAGCAAGGTGCTAAGCTTGTTTATGTTAAGAACAAAAAAATGTAAACGAAAATTTAGCAAAACGCTAGCTAACTCTAGCTAACCGGCTAACTAATCACTGATGAGGATTAGCTAGCTAGTTAGCTGCCATTTTGGTGCCATTACTGAACCCAAAATGTGTCCATAAATAGTCCTATATGTTGCTTTTACAGGTTGCCCAGCAACATATTTTAACCGTCTTCAAAAGCTGGCTTTCTTTTTAACATAGATATTATTACTATCATGCTAGGCTTGTCTAAGTACATGAAATAGGAAAGTACAAAACTGACTGAAGTTCCAAAAGGGGTAGTATTTAGGGAGGGACGATTGTTTGCATTGTAAATCATGAAATCAATGCATTTGGATGAGCACTGTGACTCAAGCCTTTCAGTGAGGTACACGCTCAGGGGACAGACAAGACAAGAGACAACAAGTGAGTCAGAGACAGGCGATTTTACATGAAATGCTCTAAAAAGAGAAACGTTAGAGAATTCTTCCTCAAGCAAAGGGCAAAAACATCATAATGTCCATGATGACCATGATAAATCCATGGTGCTGTCCATGGTGCTGAAGTAGCAAATGGATTCGTAATTGCACCTTTTTTCTCTCAGTGCTGCCCTTCTCTCAGCTTCATCTTGGATCTATAAAATTCTCGAAACAAAATACATCTTATATAGGAGGTTTCTTAAAAGAACCAGTCTTCTCATCACCAGGATGCTCCCCGTGGGCCACTTCTCCCGTTAAAAAACAGAAGAAAGAAATGAAATCGCCTACAGGCAGTAGGTCTAAAATCTTTGTGATTTGCGGTGACGATTCCCATCAACATTCACTTTGATTTTGCAGCAAAATGTGGTTTTGATTGCGCCGCATAAAGAGCTAATTAAAAACATCACCAGGAGCAGCAGCAGCAGCATTCACATGCATTTTCTTCAGGAAACACAAAAGCATTCACTTCCCAGACTATGAAATAATGCAAAAAAAATGAAGGTTTTCTACCTACTACACATCAGAAGTCGCCTCCTCTGTCCACTCAGCAGTCAACAGTTTTCTCATTAATCTCAGTGTATTGGCTTGTTATCTTAATGACTGCTTAATTAGTTGGTGCTGTAGTTGTAGACTGTGCCAACGACACCCCTACAGACTTAAAAGTACATCCAAAATACATTAAAAACTGTCACTTCAAGTACCCTGACATTTGTCTTATGAGTCCTAAAACATCCGCGTGTATGCGGGCTTCTGATCAAGGTTAAAAGAGTGTTTTTGTTTTACTCTGTGAGAGCAGGCAGTTTGAACAAATTTGAACAAATTTAACCATCAATTCTCTAAATTAAACAGTTCTGGCACGTCTTGTTTTTGCCTCGTGGCGAAATTAAATCATGTGGAATTTCACAGATTGAACAGATTTAGCAAAATGTGGCCAGATGAAAGATTAAAATTTGGGTATCCTTTACTCATATAGGAAATTTTTGGGAAAAAAAAAAAAAAAGGCATATCACTAGCACCAATTAAATCCATCCTTCCACGATAATTCACAGACTCACTTTCTTGCAACTTTCGGTGGAGCGGTGCTACTGGGGGAAATTTCTCATCTTGCTGGTAAAATGAAGGCAGTTAAATCGCATTATATCTGGGGGCAGTGAGGCACACTATCATTTGAATCCCCTTTAAAAACAAGCAGACGTGGCTTAATTGCAGCTTTAGTTCAAACAGAAAAAAAAAAGGGCCTCATTTCTTCTCTGCCTCGGGGTCTCGTTTGTTGCTGACAAAGGCTGCATTCATTTTGAAGCAGCATTTTGACAATAGCAAACAAACAGGGAAGTGTTTCTATAAAGCAAAACAAGGCAAACTCAGTGCATTTCATACAGTGCTTTGGGTGGTGTTGCTTCAAAGGTGCTCTCTTCAGTGAGCTGGAAAGCTTTGAACCACTCTGAGGTGAGTTTTTTTTGTTTTTTTTTCCCACTAAATACCAAAATAAAAAATTGTGAGAACATGAGTTGACAGTTTTGTGTTTGCGCCCATGCTAGAGGCATGGCTCCACGGATGGAGATGAAGGTCGGTCGGGCGGGCGGCTCGGGCTGAAATATCTCAGCCGTTATTGGATGGATTGCGAGGGAATTCTGTGCAGATATTTACGGACCCCATGAGAGGATAAATCCTAATGACTGTGGTGATCCCCTGATCATCCATCACCTACAGCACCAGCATGTGTAGCACCACCCTGTGCATTACGTTTGAGGATTTGAGGGGAAATATTACAGCGACTGTTAAATCAACTGCCATGAAATGTTATGCATGAAATGTCACCATGCTAAATGCTGAACTAAGCTGGTGAATACAGAAAATATTTTTCTTATATTTTTCTTTAAACAATAAAACAAAAATGTACAATTTGTTCTTCCAGGGTTCTCTGTGAGGGCACATGTAATTTTTCTAATTAGCTACTAAGTGCTAACAGCAGCTTATGTCACACAAATGTGCACTTTGTGTTGCACTGCAAGACTTTAAATGTAATTGACAGGTTACACACACTAGTAAACAGGCCTGTTTTAGTTATGGTGCTGTTGCCATAGAAACATTTCTTTTATGAGCATGTCATGTCTATTAGACTGCTACCTATTTGTGTATAACAAGCTCATGTTTATTGGGACTCACACAAACCTATTATTGTATATATATTTATCTATATTGTCAGCTATGTCAGCTATAATGATGTTGCAGCACCACTGCTAAAATGTCACAACATCTCCAAAAACTGATGCAAATGTTGGGATACATACCAGCGATGTCTAAAATAAGAGACGAGCGGATTGTCACTGAAATGAGAATGTCTGGCCTGGTCCACCTCACAGGTCAGGCCTGGGCTTAAGTTGAAGCTAACTCAGGGACTAACCCATTTCGCCAGAAAGCAAGAAACGGAGTTGTAGCATTTCCTCATGGACAAATAGCCTGTACACACACTGTACTGATACAGTCACAGCTATAATGTCACATGCACTTGCTCCACTGTGCAACAAGCAGAAGGGAGCGACAGACTATTTACCTCCACAACACACCAGGAAACCAATGAAAGCAGAAAACTACCAAAACTAGGGGAATAACCAAAAACATGCTCCCAGATGGATCGCAGACTGGCTCCTGGACGAGCCCCCATATGCTCGACTCTAAACACACTGCACTACTTTGTTCACAGCCATAATGTCCCACACTGACAACTTGCTCCACTGTGCAACAAACACAAAGGAGAGACAGACGACTTACTTCCACATCACAGCGAGACGCCAAACCGAGTAGAGAGCTACCAAACTCGAGGGGAATAACCAAAAACATGCAAATGCCAGATGGTAACCCGGACGAGCACACACTGCGGTACTATGTTCACAGCTATACAAC
>JAJHUR010091267.1:0-23286 GCA_027495735.1 Lutjanus campechanus
TTTTTTTTTTTTTTTTGGTCTTGTGTGGTCCCTGCTGATTCCTTTGTGAGGTAAAATAATCTGCCTACAAAGGCACAGAATGGAGGAATTATAACCTATCTATCTGTTGCACACATTGCCAGCCTTGTCTGAATGCTTTAAACATTTTTCTCATCTTAACTGTTACTGAAGTTGCTGGTCTCGGCTGTCTGGTTGCTGTTATCAACAATCTTGTTAAAAGAGATAAAAGACTATATATTTTTTTGAAGACGGCACAAACTGTTTCTTAAGTAGAATTAAAACAACTGGAAATCTAAATCCACAATAGCCTTCTAACTATGTAACTGAGGATCTTATGAAAATATTAGAGAGCATCTTAACAGTGTTAGAAAGAAGTTTTAATGCAAATTCAAAATGCTGTCATTTAAGTTAAGCACACTTTGTTGATATTGGATTTGAATTGGGCGTGATCATGCTTGGACATTTCTTTTGAAAGTTACGTAATTAATTGGAAGAACCGATCATAAAAATTGCCATGTCAGTTGTCACACCAAAGGTGCAACAAAACCTCTCTGCTCCTGCTTAATCTGCCGTTTAGAGTCTGAGCCAACTCAGCAACGGGGAATCTGTTGTATTGCACCAGACTCCTTTGACAAAAACAGTAATCCATCCATCCATCCATCCATCCATCCATCCATCTTCTTCTGCTTATCCGGGTCGCGCGGCAGCAGTCTAAGCAGCGATGCCCAGACTTCCCTCTCCCTGGACACTTCCTCCAGGTCTTCCAGGGGGATCCCGAGGCGTTCCCGTCCTGGGTCTTACCTGGGGCATGCCCGGAACACCTCCCCAGGAAGGCGTCCTGGAGGCATCCGATATAGATGCCCGAGCCACCTCAGCTGGCTCCTCTCAACGTGGAGGAGCAGCAGCTCTACTCTGAGCTCCTCCCGGGTGACAGAGCTCCTCACCCTATCTCTAAGGGAGCACCTTGCCACCCTGCAGAGGAAACCCATTTCGGCCGCTTGTATCCAAGATCTCGTTCTTTCAGTCATGACCCAAAGTTCATGACCATGGTTGAGGGTAGGAAGGTAGATTGACTGGTAAATTGAGAGCTTCGCCTTTCAGCTCAGCTCCTTCTTCACCACGACAGACCGGTACAATGACTGTATTACTGCTGCCGCTGCACCGATCCATCTATCAATCTCACGCTCCATCCTTCCCTCACTTATGAACAAGACCCCAAGATACTTGAACTCCTCCACTTGAGGCAGGAGCTCTCTTCCAACCTGGAGGGGGCAAGCCACCTTTTTCCAGTCGAGAACAATGGCCTAGGACTTGGAGGTGCTGATTCTCATCCCAGCCACTTCACACTCAGCTGCAAATAGCCCCAGTACATGCTGAAGGTCCTGGTTCAAAGGAGCCAACAGGACAACATCATCTGCAAAAAGCAGAGATGTGATCCTGTGGTCCCCAAACTGGACTCCCTCTGGCGCTTGGCTGCACCTAGAAATTCTGCCCATAAAAATAATAAACAGAACCGGTGAAAAAGGGCGTCCAACATGCACTGGGAGCAGGTTTGACTTACTGCTGGCAATGCGAACCAAGCTCCTGCTCCGGTCATACAGAGACCACATGGCCCTTAGTAGAGGGCCCCGGACTCCATACTCCCGAAGCACCTCCCACAGAATGCCACGAGGGACATGGTCGAATGCAGAATATATAAGCCTTTGAGACTGACGGAGGTTTGACAACAGGGAATCCAATACAAAGGTGGTTTTCTTGCTAGGTCCTGGCACCTAAAGGCTGAGTCAGCTAACTTATCGTTAGCTGTGCAGCAAACGGCAGTTAGCAGTCAGCTACTTTAGCAACAAGTAAAGCTATCGGGATGCCTCAGGAAACTGTGTAAATGGCCTTGTAACTGTGTTCCCTGTTGGTCTTAGTGGTCGTGTTTAGCAAGGTTTGAGGTGGCAAACACTGATGCACCACACTGTTGCTACAAAAGCTGACTAATCAGTCGGCATTGGGTGTTCTGCACCACTCAAAGTTTAAGACTGATTGACTGATGTATGTCATGATATGGTTGGTTTACGTTGGTTAGTTTTGGTTTAAGGAAGCACCTGTCATATTTGGTTTTACAGGAGGAAAAAATGCTGGAGTTTCACAGGGAAATGGTGTTGCAGAATCTCCCAAACAATGTAAGTAAATGGTGACCAGTTTTCAAATGGAAAAAAAAACAAAACAACAACAAAACACTTCACACTGCTCGTCTGGCTAAAGCTTGACACTCAACTTTCATAAAACTAAAGGCTCTACTGGACGCACTCTTTCCTTGCTCATCCTCTTGTCTGGACCGCCATATGCTGTTGCTGTTGTTGTACTGATGTTCTGAAGGAAAGTGCTGCTCCAGCAGCGTTGCGAGTAGAAGCATGAAGCAGTAAGCCAACACTCCAGAAGCTGCAAGAGCTCATGCATTGATCAGCATCTGTTCCCTCCACTCCTTACTCATCTCCATATGTTTTCTCTTGCTTCATCTTTTTTTCTTCTTTCTCTCTCAGCCTTCGCCACTTCTCTGCCTTATTATTCCTTTGTCCATCGTGCCCTGAATCTTGCATCTTTACTCTCCTGTGCATGCATTAGGTCCCAGGGGGCACATTTAAACTCCAACATTACTAACTGACTTTATAAGGTGATAATAGCCGAGCATTTATCCATCCCGCTATTAATTCTTGCTGCTTTTAATTTATGATTTTTTGCTATTATCCCCTCATGTTATAGGGTGTTTTGCAGTCTCACTGTGAAGCAATGACCTTCCTCTTAGAGGGTGAGCCAAGAAATATTTCCCCAAAGCGATAATCACATTAGAGTAAGGGCTGATGATTTATTTTTTACAGTATACATTAAGCGTGGGACTTGTGATGTCCAGTAATATTTCAGTCTGGTTTTATGGAACAAACTTCATATGCAGGGAGTTTGCAGTAATTGAAACATGATTAAAATTACAGCCTGAGGCCACGAGAGCACTTGAGCTGATCGAAAGCCCATGAATGTAAAATGCGCACAGACTGCAGATGCACTCTGGCACGCTGGTTGAGTTTATGTTTCGTTTGTTCTTATTGTGCTGCATAATTTTTTATCTCTCTCAACAATACTTAAGACATGTTCCCCTTTGAAGCTCTTATCTCCTTGGACATCAAAGGTTTCCACTAAACAGAGCAAGCCAGGGTCTACTTCCGCACTTCATTTTAAACAGTCCTTTGTTGCAGATTGCTACAAACATACATGATGTCTGTGCTTTTGTCCAAGAAAATCAAACCTTTGCTTTCAGATGTCAAAGACCTTTGGGAATTCATTCAGTATCTGGACAGTTGAGAAACTGCTTTCCCAGGTTAGTAGCACTGTTAATTATCCTGACTAAATAAAACTTTAACGAACTGTTTATGAGGCTCCCATTGGAAGCTGAAAATTCTTCCTATTTACCTAGCATGCAGCTCTCCTCAGCTCTATACAAGACACATCATTTACATAACCTGTGTGTCTAGACATACAATGAGTCATTGCATTGCTTTTTTTTTTGCAGATATTGACTATTAGAGACTATTTTTAGAGATACACATCTTTTATAGCTATGCAGTGACGCCAACAGTTGGATCCCAAATGGAGCTGTGTCTACAGGCATTTTAAACTTCTTTAAACCAATTTTCCATATCAGAGTTTGTTTACTGGTATCACTGCACATGGAATAGAAAGGTAAAGGCACTTCCCTCCCGGTGGACCAACATGGGACCTAATTTCAGAAAAAATATGAATGTTATTCAGTGGTGAGAGGCAAATTATCTTTTGATCCCATTTGAATTGTGTCACAAATTACACATACGATACATAAATACATTTGTCAAATTAAAAGATAATTCTACAAGTCAAGAAAGTCGCTGTTTGTCTTAAAATTGTTTAAGTAAACCCGCAAATGTACTGTGCGTAATGAGAAAGACTGCACAGCATGTCATGACTTTCTCCCCCCAAAACGTTAGCCACTGAAGCTACAATGTCCGTGTGTTTTCACATAAAGCTAAACTAAACTACGATAAACCTGCCACAGATTGCAAGGTTCTTTTCTTGAGAAAAAAAATCTTTAAATTGACAAACATCATATATGTTTTTCAGTACACAATTCAAAATTACAAAAAAATGACCATTATGTTAGAAGAAGTTAGATTGGAGATTGATATTGGTTCTGTCTGTGTGTGTGTTCAATATAAAGACTGGTCCAGGATGTGCTAGCTTGGCGCAGGTACTCATGTTGAGGGAAGGCAGCTAGTCCTCATCAAGTACCTCTAAAGTAGTCTTAATAACAAGTTGTATACAGATGTGAAGTGCTGTTTATTTAAGTACAGGAGTGCACCCATGATGCGCATGCATTTGCACAGTTAAGTTGTGGCTCATTTCAGGTAATTTAACCACTGTTCCTATGGTGGCAACTCCTAACATACATTAATTAACTGTAACTGACCATTAGTATTAATACTTTCATCATGTTGAGAGTATTATGCAGCAGAAGCCAAACACCTTGCAGTATTAGATATGTAGCAGATTGTCAGGCCTTAAGCAATATAGGCAAATGAACACCAGCAGTTTGTGTTCTGAATGATTTCATTTAATTACTTGTGCCTAGAAAATGCAGCCTCTTTCTAAATGTCCATTCGGAGGAAAATGTGAGAGGCTAGGCTACGAAAACCTAATGTTGGCTAAGCTAGCTTCAAATCCCTGCAGGCATTGTTGTTGCAGCACAAGCTGTTCAAGTTGAACAGGCTGCCTTTGTAATGTTTCTTTGCAAATTATGTCACAAGTATAGAAACCATCAGAAGAGTTAATGATAAATGAGAGGTGTTTTGCTGTCTTTTCATCTTATAGTTAATGCTGGCCAGCTATTAGACTGGAGAAGAAAATAATTTAAGTCACTGTGCTGCTTGAAGGTTCCTGGCAGCTACTGGCACCTATTAAGGTGGAATGCTTTCTTGCGTACTCCACAATGCACAGCTGTGCCTGACTTGCAGGACATGCACTCTAGTGATGACTGGACCTCCAGCAGCTCTACACATATGGTTGTAGGCCTACCTTCTTAAGAGTCAGATATATTCCAAAATGGATATGGACATGATCTGTGGACATGCACATGGTTCTGTTTATTCAGTGTCTGCATGCATGGAAGTGTTTTGTTTTTGTGTACGACCCATCTGTCAGATCCTCACGGGCTCTTGCAAACATGCACATGTGGAAAGTATAATTTGGGCTTTAGCTCGCCTACTAGGCCTTGGTAAGCTTATATTCTTAAGCCCTCTGGTTTTGTTCAGAGTTGGAGACTGTGTGAACCTGTGACTGCACTGTGAGGACAGGACGTCTGGAGTGCTGTCAGCGGGGCTAAGCTAACTGTTGATGCTTGTTAAACCACAGTTCTCATTTACTGTTCTACACATGATAATGCAGCAAGGAATCCTACGCACAAGTTATTTATCAAGTGGCGTGACGCTGATTGGACAGTTTCGGCAGTTTTCAATGTGCACCATCAGGACGCACACGGGAAATCAAATTCTGGTGACTGACAGTTTATGCAGCACTAAAATGCTTCTGATGGGTATAGTTATGTTTTTTGTTGTCTCAAAGAGCTCACAAAGAAATAACCAATTATAAGCATTATTCGTATAATTGGAGAGCAAATCGACTGCATGTTGGCAATGATGACTAACAGGCAGAGACACAACTAAAAGGAGGCGCCTTGTACAGAAATGATTTGGGGCTTATTACTGTGGGATCACTGTCTCACACTTTTTAATGGACTTAATGCTGTGGTTTTTAAACTTTTTGTGCCCAAGGCACACCGAAGCGCAAGCCAAAAATCTCAAGGCACACTTGTATTAACGAGTAGCCTAATAGTCAGTCAGAGGCGCGGCTCCTGGAGCACGGGTAGGAAAGAAAAACAGGCATCAGTCAGGGCCTCTGATGTGTCACACTCTAATAATTCTCACCATCCAGAAACAATTGGCAAAAACTGGGGTTTGCTTTGACGGAAGGTTTTTAAAGGCATGTTTTTTTAGGGTATAGAATTTGGCACTGTATTAGGAAATTAGTGCATACAAAGCGTTGATACAGTATAGAAAATTTAAAAAATCATTCCAAATTTTTTTGTGTAGTTGAATATTGCAATAATAATGTCCGGTTGTCACAAAATCCCAGGGCACACCCAGACATGCCTCACGGCTCACTGCTCGGGTACCAGTGACTTGCACAGTAGGATACAAGCACAGAAGTTTGAATAGCTTTTGACCTATTAATCAGGGGAAATACCAACACTGACATGCTTACTTTGTAGTGTCAAGTAGATTAGATTAGATATCCTTCATAATCCACAAAGGGAAATACAGTTGATAGAATAAAACGCTGTTACGTGGTGAGATGCTGTTAAATAAGTGGACATTCGTAGCTGATACAGCTGAGCAGCACCTCATAAGTAACTGACATCGATTCAGACTGAAGCCGTGGAACCAGGGATTTTTCATTTGGCAGCTTCATCTCCCTCCGTCTTCACATTTCTTCCCCGCATCTCTCTCTCTCTCACGTTCTCGTTGGTAGGAGCTAAGACACGAAGAAAGGAAGTGAGTGAGGAAAACGAGAGGACATGTTATGAGAATGAAAAGCACCCAGTGTGGTGTGTGGGTGTGGTGACTTTGCAGTTGTTTGACTACTCCACTGTCACTTGCCATTCTGTGCCTTCGATGATAATATTTATTAGGCAAAGGTAATGCATTATTGTTTGGGATGCAGGATGCGTCGCTTGTGACATTTCTCGATATTAGCTGGGTCTTGGAAAGCGCTGTTTGGCACTGCTTGAAAAATATCTCTGGTGATTGCTCAAATCCGTATTTATACAACCCGCATCTCTTCAAGTATCTCTCCTCTATCCTCTAATCCCTTTATCTCGCTGATAGTACTTACTACAGTGACAGGTGAGATAACCTCCAGATTCACTAAAGAACATTTGCAGAGTTTTCTTTTTTCTCTCTCAGGAGATGAGAACATTAACAAAGTTTTCCCCTTAGTTGGTGGAGTGAGAGTTACATCGAACCCCCTGGAGAGGATTATCTCTCGCTCAATACAGTATTTATCTTTGAACTAAACCAGGAGCCTTACAGACACACACACATTATTACACACATGCATGCAGACCCTTGAAAAGGTGCACACACACACACGAACACGCACACCTGGCAGCAAAATCCTCTCTCAAACTTCAAAGAATGCACACAAACACCAGCCTGCATACATCTACGCAAGTTACTGGCTGTGGAAAAGGCCTGTTTTTGGCTCAGCCAGGGGTATTGTGGCGGGGACGTTGAGGTATTAAGAGGTGGCCAAAGGGTTAATATCGGAGGCTGAATGAGGCAATCTGCAGCTTTTACATACCGCTGAGGAGAAGAGAGCGACTTGGCACCATTTCATGGGTCACTACATCTGCAGAAATTAGATTGGAAGCTGTATTCTGAGTGCTGTGGAATATCAAGGTGTGTGCGTGCGAGTTTGTGTGTGTATGTCTGTGTGTGCAAGTCTAAAAGCCAACTCAGCAGGGGACAATGTCTGCAAAAAGCAGCAAGGGACTCAATCATCAGCAACAGCATAAGCACTTCAATTTATCCATTGAAATCCATCAAAATCAGTCCACCCAGGCTGCGTTTGAGTCATCAAAGTAAATCAAAGTGCTTGAAAAATACCCTCAGAAATGTTTTTCTTCTTTGACTCGTGAATGTCACAAATAGAGGTTAATTACATTTATCTTGTAAATAGTGGGGGGTCTTCTGGTGGACAGATAGAGCACAGCTATTTGCTAGAAAGGACACTCAGGACACTTGTCCATAGAAAAGTTTCTTGTCCATAATGAATATTTGTGAAATACTTTCCTGTTTATATTGCATTTATGGTGAAAAATGACACAACTATATAACAGCAGAGTCTTGCTAGCATCTCTGTAAGGCTATGCTGTATAGAGGGTATGCACTAATGTTACTTTACAACCGGAACACATCCCCTCAGTTGGACTGCATGGCAAACATCCTACAACATGGCTGCTACTTGTTTCTGTGAAATACAGCAATTAGGTTAGGTTAGGGAAATTTGTTGTGCAGCAAGAGTTTACATTAAAACACAATACAGAATACAATAAACAATACACAATACAGCAACAACAATAATACAAATCATGGGATAACAAACAACATACTAGTTCAAAGGAATGGAAATTTCATGTCAAGTACAAAAATGCAAGAGTGCCATGATAGTGCAGGACTACAGACTATTGCTGCTGATATGCTATTGAGCATATCTATAGCACTTGGAATGAAAGAGGTATGAAATCTTTTTGCCCTCCGAACAGGTGCCCTGAAACGGCGACCTGAGGGGAGCAGCTCAAACTCCCCTTGAAGTGGGTGGTCCTGACAGACCAGTATAGCATTAGCCCTGCTAAGAACCTGCCTGTTATAAATGGCCAAAAGCTTGTTCTGACTCCTCCCTGAGATTTTACTGGCACTTTTCACAAGACATTGGAGTCGATTTCCACAAGACAGATTAAGGTTTCCAAACCAAGCAATAATACAGAAAGTTAAAACAGATTCAGTGAAGCTCCTGTAAAAGAGCATCATCAAAGGAGTTAATTTTCCTCAAGAAATAAAGTCTCTGTTGGACTTTTTTCAAGGTAAAATCATGTAAAATCTATTTGCTTCTCTTTTCTTTGGGAATGTCTTTATAAAGGTTGACCTGATGGATAAAAAGTCAGGGAATCACCAGATCTATTACGATTCGTCAACTATGGACCTTGATTTTCTGCACCAAATATAATGGAAATCCGTGGTCTGAGTCATTTTACACTAAACCAAAAAATGTGACTTCATGGTGGCCTAGGGTCTTTAGGGTTTATCCTCCAGGTATCATTCTGTGCAAAATTGAGAGTTGAGCTATCTGAGCCTGTACCAAAGCTGAATGAGTAACCAATCGATTGACTAACCAATTGACATTGACAGCCCTAGAGCCGTGCAACTCTTGTGGCTAAAAATGTATTAATGTGCACCACATTACATAATTCATTTTAAATGCTTTTGGCTGATGTAACAAGAAGAGGAAGCCCAGGCAATCTCACTACGACTCTATGTGGATGTAGTCTCTGTGACGTTACTGTTTTGTATCCTTCAGTATGGCGGCTCCAGCTGTTGCTATGTTGGCAGTGGCTGACTTGGCTAACTCCCAGCTAATCAAAGAATGGGCAAAGAGGTGGAGCGTGGGTGGAGCTGTGGTGGCCGAATGAAGCGGCTACCAAGCAGCTAGCAATCTGTGACAGTACCCACCTGTCACTCAAAGCCTTTCAATATGCAGCACTTTTAAGTCTTAATTGAATTAAAACAGGCAACAGGCAGTTGTCATGAAAGGGGAAATTAGCTACAGAGACCAAAACTGCTTTTGCACCAGGCTGTAACCATGTTTGTTCCTGCTGTGAAGTTTTAATATGGTGCTCTAAGGGGATTGATTTGCTTTTGGAGCCAGCCTCAAGTGGCTATTTAAGGAACTGCAGTTTTTCCCTTCATTTCATGTGGGGAAGGAGTCTCTAAAATGCCAGCAGCTCTCACTCAAACCCACCAGACTTACCAAAACATAATAAAAGTATAATTAAAGTATAATCTGTTTAGTTTAAGAGATCCTACAAGATCCATACAGGATTCCTAAGGGTATAATGTGAATTGTATACTCTGTATAGCAAATGTTCCCTCAACATTTAGAGCGGAATACCAGCAACAAAAGCTTAAGTTGCATATGGTCTACCACAAACATAGACTTTCCTCTCACGTTATTTAGAGTGGAACCAAACATAACCAGACCTCTGACTCACCAACCTCACACAGGTCTGGAAAAAATTTAATTAAAAAAGCAGATAACAAGACATTGGAAATTCTAACACAGCTGCTCATTTATGTGTTTTTGAAACTCCTCTGAAAAAGCCTGATTAGCTGGTCTGCTTTGCACATACAAACAAGTTCACTGTGGCTTCACTTTAGTGGTCTGCAGTACCATAGTTCTCAGCAAACTTGGATTGTTGACTTGATTAGTTTGAACTAGAAAAGGAACGTTAGCAATAAGCCAGCTTCAGGCCTTATTAAGGGGCGCTAACCACTGACCCACCAGTCCAAACAGGCAAACTGATCTGTACAACCTCACACTTTCGGGAGAGGTCCAATTAGCTAAAGTTTTGTTGGTTGGATTGTGATATTGTGAGAGGCAAGGAAGATTGTTGGCATATTCTGACATACATGTGCGAGGAGTGAGAACTGACTGAGAGCACTTTTATTTTCTTTTTTGTCTTGAAGGCCACAAACCCTTGATGCACTGAAGAAGGTCACACACACACACAACTAGTGATATAAAAAAGCTGCAGAAATGTGAAGGAGCTTAGACAAAGTTAAAAAGGATGAGTAAGACAGAAGGTGAGATTGACAGGTGGTTCAGAGCAGCATTAACAGTGATGCAGGTGTTGTACAAGATTGTTGTGGTGAAGAGGGGGGCTGAGCATAAAGACCAAGCTTTCAATTTACCAGCTGATCTATGTTCCAACCCTCACCTGTGGTCCTGAGCTTTGAGTGGTGACCTAAAGAATCTGGGATTGCAAGCAGCCAAAATTAGTTTCCTCAGCGGGGTGTCTGGAGACACACTTAGAGATAGGCTGACACATTCGGACATCTGAAGGGAGCTCAGAGTAGAACCGCTGTTCCTCCGCTCTGAAAGGAGCCAGTTGAGGGGATTTGGACATCAAATCGCTTAAGAGGTTTTCAGGGCATGACCAATTAGGGGAAGACCCAAGGCAGGCCTAGAATACACCAGAAGGATACACATCCCATCTGGCCAGGTGGAGCTGGATGACATAACTCAAACCTGTCTCTTAGAAATTAAATTTGTATATTACTAAATTGTTTCCATTATTACCTTGTATTGGCAAATGTAATTCCTGCCTGTTATGTTCACAGGCAATGTTTGAAACAATACATTTATATGACGCACTGGTTTCACAAGGAGATGGCTGGGGACAGTGGTGGGTGTGCAGTGCAGGACTTTAACACCACATTCTGGGGTTTGAGTTCACACCCCTGCAACAAAAATCCTCTGGGTAAGGTAACTGGCTAAGTTTAGACAATAACAGTACTTTGAGTAGGATCAGGGAAAGGTCGTGATTTTGGGTAGGTTTTGGCAACAAAAGCACTATGGTTAGCATTCCAGAAAATCATAATTTTGGTTAAATGTAATATAAATCAGACACACTTTTTTTGAATAATGCTGTACTCACTACAAGAGGAATGTGCAAGACTGCCTGTTTTGGCAGAAAACAAAGTAAATGTATTGTCAGTGACATTTTTACTGAAAGGTTCGGGATTTTGCTGCTTCCCAGGTACATTAATTATGGTAATAGAAACATATTTCAGCATTACCTTTCCCCCAAAAACATGTTTTATCTTGCAAAGTAGTTTATAATATATATATGTAAATAAATGTAATTTCTTGGAGACAGGGCTAGAGAAAAATGACATCTGAGCTATACCGTTCTTATTCTGCTGGCACTGAGACCTGTCCTGATAAGCATTTGCAAATAGATGAATGGATCTAAGTGATGAATTAGATTAAATTGACAAAGTGATCTAGTAGATTTACAGTAATCACCAATAATTGTGCCTCATGCCAGCTACTAACTGGACATATACGCTTTTCATTGCCAGCAACAACAAAGGATGTTGAACCCTGGTGAGTTCGACTTTCTTTCAGCTGCCATGCCACTCGTTCCCCCAAGGGCGCCACTCACTCGACTACCTTGAATACATGGTTGGACTACTCCAATCATCTTCTCCATGACCTCAGTTTGGCACTAGTATCAGTTCATTGAGATTAAGAAGTAGACACAAACAGAAACTAAACCCAGTACTTCAGGAATGAGAGTTCATGTGGTCATCACAATCTCAACAAGAAGTTGCTCCTAACAGCAGCAGGTATTTCTAGCTGAGTTTCTAGCTGAAAGTATGAAGAAATAGTGAACAGTTAACTAAAGCAGAGTATACAGTGAAACAAATATACTGTATCACACTCATGCCCAATGGGTTCAAGTTATTCAATAACCTCTTAGTAGTAGAAGAATGTGACTTTGACACAATCTTCATCCATGAAATTGTTTTGGACCTTGTGCTCAATCATCTCACAAAAGTCTGGTAATGTAGCTCTTTTCAAAGTCTCTTTCATGCAAACTTTTTTTTTTCCCTTTCATTGCACCAATTATCCGTTTACTTTAAAAGATTTAATGCGAGGCCGTAGAGGAATCAGCAGCCTCCATCTGGTTTCTGAGGGCTAATTGGCTTGTGATACATCACTGGTCGGCCATTTTAGACAGGACGAGACACTAATGTGAGCACCACAGAGTGGTTCTACTCAGAAGTATAAAATTAAAATCTGCTGCATACAGGCCACAATATGGGAGAACATCAACAGTGACAGATGGGCAGATGATGGATAGTGATTGGAAGCTGGGCTGACAAGCTCAGAGCCAGTAGCAACGCTCACACAAGCCAAAAGCCTCTTCCTTTATAAACATTCAACTTTGTCAATGAAAATATTTCTGACTACTGAAAAATAATCATTTGATCTCTGTTATGTCCAAGCTCATAATTTGCCTCGACCTTTAAAATAGGTCTTTAAGTGTTTAAGCCTTTTCTCTGAAACTGAGTAGAAAACAAGTTAATTGCAATGTTTGGCCCATTTTTTTGGGTCAGTTGTTATGTTTAGGGGTGCATTTTTTCTCATTCCCATTGCCAAACATAGATGACATGATGCCACACCAACTCATTTCCAGGAGAAGCACAAATGGAGATTAATGACACAAAATGTTCAGCTATCTAAAAATGTCAAAGACAAAGGCCAGCCTGGTTGTCATTCCCTCAAATCAAAGACTGCAGACTTTTTCCTAACCAGCATTCATCAATGACACAGGATGAAATTGATTGCAGAGCCAGAAGTACCAATTTCTTTACTGACAGCTGGCTCAATATACCAGAATGCAACTCTGTGTTTCTGACGATGACTCATTTTTTCTCTATTGGAGAAACTCGTGGTTCCGTTTTGTGACTCTGCTGTGTCTGTTGTGACTATTTCTATAACTGCATACATGTAACCCACAGCTTAATGTTTGTTTTTTAAGGGTTCCATCACCTGGATAACCAAGAAGATTACCAGTTAAAGTGGAAGTGGATTTAAATTGCACTCAGTAGAATGCAAATCCCTGCCAGGCAACAGATGGTGAAGCACCTACTGCAATGCCATCACAACTGCCAGATAGCAGAGATTAACAAAGTTCTGCCAACATTAAATGACCACCACATACGTTGTCCCAAACTGATTCAACCTTAAGCAGTTGTTGATCACTGGTGGCCCCTGGTGGCTGGTAAAGACGAGTGAGAAATCAGCTGTCAATGGTCGTATAAAACAGATAAGTCAAAAAGTTGTTGCCTCACAGTTGTATGACTCTGCCAACCAGTCAAGTTGCTGTTTACGTCCATGTCTGTCTAGACTCATATAATGTATGTAGTAAAGACTTTAAAGGAATTTAATATGGAATTTAATCACTATAGTCTATTTGCTAGCCAATAGAGCCCAACTATGAACCTGGAAATATTGAATATCCCAAAGTTTTATGTTAGAAATGTAAAGTCCCCAGCATTATGAAACTGCCAAATGCTAACTTGCATATATTAGGCAATTTGCATAAGTATTAATTAGTATAATCACCTATATGGATAATATTTCAGCAAAGGCTTGGCCGTATTAGACAATATTGGAATGGTTTAGGGGGTTATTGAGGATGCTGAAATAATTTCTGACAATGGCTGTTTAAAATGGAAGTGGCTGTATTATTCCCCGGCGGGGATAATAAGGATATGTCCAGTTATCTTTTGATGCGGATATTGTCAACAAAGTGGCTAGAATGGCTCCCCTGACCAAGCCACTCAATCCAACTCATCACGTATACCATACAGACTCTCCTTTTTGTCCCAGCATAATACCACAGTGTGAAAACGATTTCCAAGCTCTGACACGAATCCAACTCCATTAACACAGACTATGTGCCAAAGTTGTTTTTTTTTTCCCATGAAAGAGTGAAATCAAGGGAAATTGCTTCCTGTTTTGAAGAAGACTGAATTTTCGATGATTCCCTTCATTTCTTCATTGCGGCTTTCTTTATTGCAGAATAGCATGTAAATATGAAGAGCTTGGATCAGACAACCACACAGCTGTGGTAACAAGTGTCGCTTAAAATTGTTGCTTCCCCTTTGAATCGCTGTTACACACAAGCCCTTATCACCATCTTTCATAATGGAGGCTGTGACACAGCATCAGCTGGGGGTTTGTTGATGAACACGGCTGCCTTCTTACAAGTTTTTTATGTCATCCTCAGTGTCATTGCAGACACTGATTCTTCTTATCTCGCTCTGCTGAATCCTATGAATCACTAATTATGAGAATGTTATTTTAACCTCAGACCTCCACAGATCTTCCTGGATTTTGCATTCAAAATTACGTCCATCACTGATGACTTAAGGGAAAACTTTCATGCAATAATAGCATGAAATTTCCTCCCACTAAGTCAGATAATCTTTATCTTATGACTGTAGACTCATAATGAGTCTGCTTTGTGGTAAGCATTTGTCTAGGAGAGTTACACGCTATGCAATAACCAACCACTAGTAGCACTCCAGGACTGAGCTAAGTGGATTTTAGATTATCAGGTTACCCTCTGGTTGTTATGTTAAGATGCTCCTTCATGCTGTTACCCTGTATTTGCCCTGTGTAAATTGTGCCTTGAGAAAAAAATATTAGCAAAAAAGCCTAACAGAATATGTACTTTAAATTGTAGTATCTGCACAGAGCACCAGGTCTGGAAACAGGATTTTTTCTAATCCCCAATATCAGTATCGGGGCCTGATATTAACGTAAGGCATTCATCAGATTTCTGACTCATGACAGTGATCAGCATTCCGATCTATATTCCACAACACCGCATGACAGCCTGTTTTCTATTTTAGTTGTTCAGACTACAATAAGCACTGCGTATCGTTCCTATTTCTAATTTGCAGTAATTGTACAGTAATGTAGGGGATATCTGTTAAGACTATGGAGCAGTGCATATTGAGAGCTGAATAGCGCTTTTCATCCCCATTCTTCATTTGCATGTAATATAGGGGAAAATGTTACAAATTGTGAAAAGAAGTGAAGAAATGTCCTGGCCACCTCACCCAGTGTAACAATAAACCAGCACAAAATCGTATTTTTTTGGAACATAAACAAGCAAACTTAAACTCTCAGGAATGCATGATGGGAAATTATATAAATGAGGGCTCTCTCTCAGCCTATCAGCATGTCACAAGCCAGAATCTCACAGCGCCCCACAATGGTTGAAGGACGGCATTACACAAGTTACATTACATGAACTAGACAAGCTTTCTAGCCTGAAATGAAGTTTTAGACTCATGTAATATTCCAACTACTACTACTGCTACTACTACTACTGCGAACAATAATTATAATAGTAATAATAATAAAAATTATAATTGTTTTGTTTATTTTTCCTTTTCCTTTTTTTTTTTTTACAGTTCAGCTCCAATCAGTGAAACTCACCTACTTGTTGTATTTTACATTAGAACCCTTAGAGGACCCCGTCAATTCATTTTAATTTGAAACATTTGCAATGTTGTTGGTTTTTTTTAAAGCAACATAACAAAAATTGAATTGAATTGAAAAAGTGGCAAAAGCAGAAGCACTGGCATTCGTTAGATTTGGAGAAGCAGACTGTTTAGTATGATATAACTCTACTCCTACACTGACCATTATGTTTTTTCGTATATTGGCTATTACGCATTTTTTGATATCGACTTTCATTTGAGGATTTATTAACAACTTTATTGGCTTTTTAGGTTTAAATATTAACTGCCTGCCATAAAAAGAGGTGTGTAAGTGCAAATTAAACAGAGCAACACGTGTGAAGGCCTTGAAGAAGTTGGATTTTTGTGTCTCTTCGCGATACAGTGAAGTTGTGGGCAAGAGCTGTTGAAAATGTGAGCCTTTTCAACCAATAAATCAAGACACTGAGAAACCAACTATTATCATGAGTCATTACAATTTACTTGTAATAATTTGGTATGTTCCACCTCAAATATTCATGAATCTATTAATATGTGATGAGGTGCCCCTTCCTGTCAAAACAGATTTAAAGGAAATATTCCTCACTGCTCTGTTATAATAAAATCCCCTTTGTGACCTGGAAATCTTTTAAAACGCATAATTTCCAGCATAAATATTTCAAAATAGTGGTAAGCATATTACTAAGAATACTTACTAAGGTTATTTAACTGGCTTAGTGAAACTGCCTCAGTGCCATTGGCCGATTGCAGTATTGTCAAAGTGTACGATATTGTCTGTGGTGTGAAATACATTTAAAATAAATTTAAGTGGACATTTTCCTAACACACCCACACAAACACACTTCCCCTGCTCCTTTCCAAATCTCTCTTCATAAACAGGCTCCTGAGCAATTAAGTGGCTGGCTGTCTCCGGAGCATAAACCCATTTATTATCATCCTCCTTTTTCTCCCACATTTCTTCATCAGGCTCACAGTATCGCCTGGGAACTCGACAAACTCTTCAGCGTCTCAGGACTGTATATGAGTGTATACACTCATTCAGGCATGGACACAAACACACACACACATAAACTTGAACCCACATGGCACTGGCATGCTATTTGTGAGAGGGAGCAGAAATGACAACTTATTTGGGAGCACTGGGAGGGGGCCAAAAGGGACACAGAGATTATCTGACCGACATGCCAAAAAAACACAATCAGCTCTGTGGCTGGACTCAGCATAAACCTGAATGCTTTGCTTTCCATTTTCATTTTCCAACAGTCACTCCCACTTGGCAAGGTTCTCCATAATGTATTCAAAATTACTGCACTGCATAGCTTAGCACAGACAGTCAGAAAGACAAAATGCAGTCGGGCTGGGACGATATACTAATGCCTGATTCAACACTTTCACAATAGTGTTAAGTGTCTTAAGTATTGCAATCCTACAAGTATTGTGATTCAGTATCAGTGTATTGTGATTTTTAATTGCTTTTCTGGAAAAAGTTGAATCATACACTTCAATAGACTGTTTCATGACTAATATTTCCAACAATACATCACATGTCAGTAAGTCCTTCTGAGTATTTTAGTAGAATTAAACTGCATAAAAGTAGAGAATAAAATACTGTTACATTTAGCTGTTACTGCTCATCAAGTCAGTGCCTTTAAAAATATTTTTTAAAAATGTTAGGCCTAAATGAATAGAGCCCCTAGCTGTGCTTTTAAATTCATTGTGAATTTTGAGTTTTGACCCTTTGAGGTTGCTGTAATTGGTTAGCATGAAGTGTTGAAGCCAGAGTAATAGATCGCATTAGCAATGTGAAATCAGCAGCTATTAGTTTGTTTCCACAGAGCAGAAGAAACATGGACCTTTAAGTATGAGCACACGTCATTTGAGCTTTTGAAGTAAAATGGATCTGTTTGTTGAAATAAAATGACCTCAATCACAGTGCCAATTTCCCTGTAGCGTGTTAATGGTAATTCCACTTGTGTGTTAGCATCAAGTTAACAAACTAAGATCTGTGTAAAATTGATTCATTGATTTAAATAAAAAATCAATTCAGGATTTGTAAAAGATATCAGATATCAGTCATGTTTTCTCTTTTTCTTTTCATGCCCACAGGTATAACTGTGACTCTTTCCCAACCCTTCTGTACCTCATTTCCACTTTCCACTTGGTTGTTTTTTGTATTGTTACTAAGTTAGTGTCAATTGCATTTGACAGAGATTGTTGTATTGTTTCACAATAAAAGCCTTGCATGCTGATCTGAGGACATAATTCCCCTCTCTACTGGTAGGCTTTTATTTTGAAACATCCGCAGAAGGAGTTTTACAAATGGCAGCTTGACAGTTATCAGAAAAATGGCAACATAAGGATGATGTGGTGGGTGGAGGGTACCTTAATTAGCCTCTGACCTTTTATTTCTTCATGCTTGAGACTCTGTTATTATTATGTAAAGAATGTGACCGCTTTCAAAATAGCTGAAACAGCTTCAATTGATTGACAGAAGGCTGACATTTTATAAACTGGACCCAATGTATTTTGGAGAAATTGACTGATGGACCTCGAGATGACAGTATTCAGTTTTGCATGCATTGTCCAAGCTCACCTCTGATGACCTTTCAGTCCTGATAAAGTCACACAAAAACAAAAACAAAAAAGTATGCAAAATGTTGCAGCTTCTACACAGGTTTGTTGCGTTTTATCCACCCTGCACCTGAGGCAGCCCTCTGTTGATTGTGTAACCTCTGATCAGGACAATACACTGGGCTCTGCAACCTTTAATCGAAATATTCACCCATGATTGTGCAAGGCAGCTCGATTCCATTCAGTTTCACAATCAGCAGGTTGCAGGAATAATCAGACTGAGCGTCTAATCAGCGGTCATTGTGTTGCTCTCTATTGTCCGAGGAGTTTCTGCCAGGAAGGTAAATGACCCTGAAACTGGGGAGGAAATTTGTTTTTTTCAGTGTGACAGAAAAAAAATCACAGGAAGGTGTGAAGTGTCATCCTTATGAAACATTTGATCACAATGCTTGAATATGACTCAAAGCCCAAAATGCTAATGGGGCCCTAATTTGGCGATTTCTCTTTCATTTTTCTCCTTTTAACATACCCCCAGGACTTTTAGGTCAATTTACTTTCCTGCTACCCACTGCAGCTGCTTATCAAAAAGTTCTTGACTTTGAGTTCTTAACAGGTGCAGTCTGAGCTTTTGAGTGAGAGTACGTTGTGGACATGTTCTCGCTCCCAACTCGTCAAATACAGTAGCTTGGTCAGAGGCCTCAGGCTTCACACTATGACGGTGTCAGTACCCCTCTGGCATCGCTGTGTTAAAAAGATGTCAATGTTGACTGTTGACCCATCCATCCACTCCACTTCTTAAGGTGCCTGGGCTTTCTTGCTTTCTTCAAAAATGGGAGTATATACCAGAAAATAATTCTGTTGCACATTTTAAAAATTTGCATCAAGTTCAGTGTATATAGCAGCAACAAGACGGTGATGATAACACATTTTTGCAATAAAAGTTCAACATCTGGGAAACGTTGTTGACTGTGCTTGACTATAAAGCATCAACAATGTAAGAACACAGTCCTCCTCCCCTCGTCTTTTGTGTTGCATCCTGTCAGCTCAGAGTACTTTCCGCCTGTCAAGTGCAACAGCTTGAGCCGCGATGTTGTGGAGCGCGTCTCTCTGTGAGGGCATAACAGTCCCTGATCCCCTTATCCCCCTCTCTTATACCCGTTCTCCTCCACTCCTCCTAGGGTGGTCTGCAGTGGTGCATCCAGCTGATCAAACTGCATGTTCGAAAGATACCGTCTGTATTGTTGATCGTCTCAGGAGATGCTGCTCTTTAATCCAAAAAGCTGAAAAATAACATAAAAGTGGTGACATATAAGGGAGCTACCGGCCTCTGCATCTACAGGCATAGCTGTTGCCATAGCCTCCAGAAATGCCATTACAGGAATACATTGTACATCATAGTATGAAGTGGGGGCACCGACCAAGCTGCCATATTTGACACACAGTCTGGGTCTGAATGAATTATGAAAATCATAGTGTAACAGCAGAAAGGCATGCATCCTTGAAATTCTGTCAGGTTGTGTTCCCGCCTTCCTCTTCTGGCCAAGTGCATAATTTTGACTCCGGATGTCCCTTTTTAAAACAGAGAGCCAAAATGGCTCTCTATACATTCTCGTGCTCAGATAAGACAGATCAACAGCACTCTGATGAAAATCAGCAGTTTTTTGGAATCGCACTACAAACAGAATGCTCTAGTTGTGATGCTGTGATGGCTTTCTGCAATCTGTCCTTTTTATCACAATCCACAGATCTAGATTTAATTTCAGATGATGCAGTGCAAAGCCTACACACTGGGGCCCTTTGATTTACATCCCTTATTGTTCATACTGTCTTCATTTCCTGAACTCATCAGGAAGTCTTTTATTCTGTATACAAGCATTTAAGAGGCCTTTTTAGCTCTTTTACCTCTTCCTATTCAACAGTATTCATTTCCTCTCTCCATACGGCAGCCTTGTGCACTGACAAACCCCAGGCGTGCCTCTTCCAACAGACCAGTTAGAGTCAGCGGGACACTACAAACTCTGGTTTGTCAAGAGCTGCTCTGTCAGCCTGTGTTTGGTCTCCGAGGCCCATGGTTCATGGCAAAGACGCCAAAGCCTGTCTTTAACGTAAAGGCGGTGGTTAGCAGGGAGAATGCTTAGTGGACCTGCTTTGTGTTGTGTCCTGGCGATAACGCGCTCCGACGCGCTAACACAATCCAGCTGCCACCCCTGCAAGGGGATACACACACTGTCTCTGCTGCTCTCTTTCACGGCTTCTTTTTTTTTTTTTTTTTATCCCCACTCCCTTCATGTTACGCCCTCTTTCTTGAAACACAGACAACCTGTTCCTTGTGAAATGAGCGTCGGGGCTGCCAGACTCGCTGTTTATAGCTTCAAAGATAACTTCAAGTTCTCTGGTACTTTCCTGGATGTTTCCCGCTGCAAGGATTTACTACACAGGGGATCCTGTCTGGCTGCACAGCTGCACGTTTCAACTCTGGCGATGCCATGCAGTGCATTTCGTCCAAAGTGGAGCGGTGCTGAAAGTGCAAAGCGAATTGGGAGCCGCTGGGGGTAAAGCCCACGGCCTGTGTGGACAGCTCTGCTCAACAGCGATACAGCGTGGGACAATGTTTTGAGCCAGAGAGGAAGAGAGTCTTAGTTCAGGAAGTGAATGGCTGGGCTGAACACAAACTGTGGCAGAGTAGCGTTTCCTCTCGTGGACTCTTTGTGTGAGCGTTGTTTCTGCTCTGTCAGTGTCTGAGGCCAACAAGAGGGAGAGCAGCAGCCGAGTAATGAGAGCAACTCAGTTCCTCTTAATTATCCAATAAAGTCTGCTTTTTACCTCAGCGCGCCCACCCATCCAGTTCAAGAGCAATCACACACACACACATAGATACTTTCCATCTCACACACACTGCATCTTTCTGTCCCTGTTGCCACCTTTTTCCTCTTACACACATACACATGCATGCAATCTGGAGGTGCGCACCCACTGTCTCTGTCTTCGCCTGTGCGCCTGCGAGGTGTAAATGGTGGGTAATGGTGTGTGTCAGACCTATGTAACAGCCCATTAGGCATGTGGAGTGAGTTAATCTGATCTAACGTCTCTCTTCCCTACTTTTAAAAACCCCACCAGACGTTGCTTGGCTCAGGCTTAGAGGGGGCAGGTGGGGGCGGAGGGTCCTCGGATGGGGGTGTGTGGGGGGGTGCATCCCAAAAATCCAACTGCGACATGTACCCGCCTTGACACCTCCTCACCGCCAAACCACTTCCATATGTCCCCCTCCGTTGGTGGAATTACCCCACTCTTTAAGATGTTGGTGACTTACATCCTGTGCAGCGTCAGCGGCGCTTCCTCTTCAGCGGGGATGTGGATGGGGGGCAGTCACCATGACGACATGACGTGCAGCTCGTCAGGATAATTGGAGAGTTTAAAGATGCTGCCTTTCCAGGGATGAATCACGCACACGCAGCAGTGCCTGTTTGATTCTGATTCCTACGGACCTGCACACACACACACACACAGAGGCAGGACTTAGAATTCATATGCCCACCACACACTGTCTGCCTTCATGTGGCGTGGACGTATAGGCTGAAAATCAAACAGCAGGCCAATTCCCAGGCAAGCCTTTGAGGCTTAAGTGCTTTCAGACGGCTGGATTCGGTTTCATTACGACTGATGTATATTTTTAAAGGGGGCCAAGCTCTGGACACGCTGCTGAAGAGAAATGTCTTGGAATGTGTTGCGAAAAAATAAAAAGGTGTAATTATCTTTATTACAGGTTGATTCATTTATTAGTGGAAAGAGGACAGATGAGGTCTTCTGAATGAAAAAGTGAGAGGACAGATACGGAAACAGAAACAAATAATGAGACAGTGAACTATTAGCTGAAATTATCTGACATCTTCAAAACCCAGAAGACTACATAAATTAAAGTAATTGACAATAAAACACAATATGGCCAGGAAGCCGTATGTCCTCTAACATACAACAAAATGAAAAAAATCGAGGAGTGTGCTTGCAGATTCCAGACATCTCATCTCACTTGCCCTTACAAGCATGTAGGAGAACCTACGGTGGCTGTGAAAATGATCTAGAGCCAGTGTTTGGTTTGTCTGATGGTGACCTTCATGGAAGAGGACCTGCACCCTCTCTAGATACAAAGGGCTCATTCAGAAGTAACAAAAACACAATTCTTATTTTCATGCAATACTCATGAAAAGATACTTCTGCTATAATTTGCCAATAAATCCCTGTAAATCTTACACACTAGACCTTTAAAGGATAATTTTGGTTTATGGGATCCAAGCCCACTGCTTCCTTCTGAAGACATAAATCTTTAAAAAAACAGCTTACAAATATGAGGTTTCATTTTTATAAAGGCTCAATCATTTCTAAAAACAGCTGGGGACTGTAGTTTCCTTAAACAAGTGGATTTAGTGCATTTATTAAGGACTTTTTTTTCAGTGGTGACTTAATCCACACAGTGAGTCTGTCCAGCAGCAGGACTGTGTATGTAGAATTGAGTCAAAATAAACCACAGTGTGTGTGTTCAGCGTAATGAAGGAACATGTTACTCAACAGTGTGGCTCAGTGATGTGTTTTTAATAACAGAGCTCTGCGGCACAGAGGAAAATAAATAAGTCAGCCTTTGATACAACCAATACTTGTTAGTAGCATCAATGCATTGGTGATTTTTATTTTTTTTTCTTGCAATAAGAAGGATATACAATATCACGAGCCTTATTCTTATTGTTCTTATTGTTATCTGACTTCAGTAACTTGAGAGAAGTTTCTCAAGTATTTGACTTATTATGAGTTATGGCACCGCTCAGCAATTAAGTTGATGGGTACAATGTCTGCTGATAGACCAAAACTATGAAATTAAGTTTCAAGTTGTAATACACTGTACAACACAAAAATCATACAGGAATTTGGTGCAATATACTAATCTTTTCTCAGTAACTTAAAGCGATATTCCACCCCTAGATGATAAT
This sequence comes from Lutjanus campechanus, assembly GCA_027495735.1. NCBI lineage: Eukaryota > Metazoa > Chordata > Actinopteri > Lutjaniformes > Lutjanidae > Lutjanus > Lutjanus campechanus. The sequence goes on from JAJHUR010091267.1 coordinate 23,285, forward strand.
CC
>JAJHUR010091269.1:8165-20075 GCA_027495735.1 Lutjanus campechanus
TTTTTTTAATCTGTAGCCATTTTAGCTGCGTTTGATTCACTCTTCCCAAAAAAAATCAACCTTAAGTCCCACCCACTGTCAAAGCCACCTCCCTTAACCTTAACAAAAAAGAAAAAAAAAGAAAAACTAAACGAAAAAACTGAAAATTAAGTTTTGCTGCCTTGAATGTCCTTGAACATCACATAGAATCCTTGGGCGTGACAATTTTTTAAAAATTTCTGTTTTTTTTAGTTCAATAATATTTCTCTTATCTATGCATTTACTTAGGAAAAACTAACAAAGATTTCAGTTGCTCTCTTATTACTATGTGTGTGCGTATCTTTTTTTTTTCTTTTCTATTTTTGTATTGATATTTGCATTGGTTTTCTCCTCTTCTTTAATTGTCCATGTTGAGTTTTTCTTGGTTTGCGTAGTTTCTGCCTCTTTCCGTATCCTCTTATCCTTTTTGGGGAAAAAAGACCAAAAACCCATTTCTACCCATAATCACCCCCCACCCTCCCCGTATTTACCCCCCCTCCTTGTTTTCTCTCCCTCCCCAGGTGGAAGGGGGGGTGTTTTCTCAGTCCCGTGCTGCCCTTCATCTCTCAGCCTCCATCGCTACACTAGCCTTCTGCTCCGTGCCCGCGTGAGGGTTCACGCCCGTGGGCCAGGCGGGGCAGGGCTGCGTGGGGGGTTGCCCCTGAGTCCATAGTCCCTGTGGAGGCTGCGGCACATTAGGTACGTTTGGTGAGACCCCCCAGCCGCCGACCTGGGGGGGTGGGGGTGAGGTGGCCATGGAGGCGGCCATGGGGCTGCCGGCGCTGCCGCTGTTGAAGCTCTCTGACGCCTTCAGCCTGGAGAACATGGTCAACGCGTCCGGGAAGTTGGGGGGCGTCGCTGGTGTGTTGGCTGGGGTGCACATCTGAGGACGAGGAGGGAAAAAGAAGAATTAATGCATGTCCAAAACAGGAAGACAACAAAATACATAACACAAAAAATATGCAAGATTTTATACAACGGTGATGTCATTAGAGCTGACACAATTTGTCACTTTATAGAAATTTATTTTTGTTAATAACTTTGATAATCTATTAATTCGTTGAGTCACTTATCAAACAAAAAATTGGGCTTTTTTCAGTTCTTTTTGTGTTTGTGTTTATGACTGTTGACTGGACATTACAAACAATATGAACATGTCAAGCTGGGCTCTGGACAAATTCACACAAATTGATTTTTCACTGTTTTCTGACAATTTATAAACAAACATTTCCTTAACATGTCCACTTTAGTAAGCAACTTCTGATGTGAGGAGTCGAGCTACATTTTTCAGGATGCACATACATAATGGGAAATTCATATTATTAATTATTCTGATAAGAAATATCTGACTTGACAGATTATGTCCAAGTATTTAATTTGAATTCTTAGGCAAAATGCTTCCTTAAAGTAGATATAAAAGTATACTTGTGAAGTTTTGAACATTTGAAGAGTCAGAGTGTTTGTTTCTTTTGTTGTCATAGTGATGTCAGATAGATCTGATTCGGTCGATCACACGTCTTTGCTCACTACATCTGAGCCTTTCATGCTTTCCAACGTGAAAAAAAAAACTGCTGGTTATATATGAGCCTCCTTTTAAAACACAAAAATGTAAAATAAACAGTATCAGCTGACAAAAATCCATATTGTGCATGTCTTTATATTTTACAGTTAATTGTTTAAGTATATTCTCAAACAAAAATACTAAAAATTCACAGGTGCCAGCTGCTCAAATGTAAATATTGGATAGTTAAACTGGTCTCCTATAAAAGTAACTTGAAACTGTTTGGGTTTTGGGCTGCTTCTCAGACAAAACAAGCAATCTAAAGAGGTCACCTTGGGCTCTGTGAAAATGTGATTTTCACTATGTATTTATTTTATTTCAGCATTTTTATGCATTTTATAGAACAAACAGTTAATGAAAATAATCTGCAAATTAATCAGTAATGAGAATAAGTGGTAGTTAGGAGAATGACTTCACAGCCACCATGGAGTGAACTGGCTGCTTTCAGCTGTGGGTTAGAGTGTACTTGGAGGAGAACGGAGAAAAATAAAACTTGTCTTGCAGCTGCACCACACTCTGTTTTATTGAGACTACCATCAGTGGAGTAATTGGTATCTTTTGGTCTTGTATAATGGATTTCTCCCAGTATGACTGTTGACTTTCACAATAAAATAGTGAAGCTATAAAGAGGTTTTTGCTCTTTTATTACGACAGACTGACAAACTCCAATAATGCTGTGGTGGAAATATCAGGTTATACTGTCAAAACTGTCCAGTTATAGTCAAGAAAAATGGACGTACACAAACAAACAGTATTACTGCAGTAATGTACATTATGGGTTATATCACAAAGAGCAGTTTGCGGCAGTTTAAAAGCGGATATTACTGTAAAGGAGGCAAACTGTTTTGTATAACTAAAGGGAAAGTTAGGGGAATCCCAGCCACTCTTTGCTTCCCCAGAGGGTCCTCATGATGACATTTCAGTCCTTTGTTTACATCCATTTCCTGTTTCAACTGTAATATGGCGTCTAATCTGATTTAGCAGACTAGATAAACTTGGTCAGACTGAGAATAACAGTTCGTCTTGCTCCTTGGATACACACACATACCAAGCAAACACACACATCACTAAGTCTCTTTGGCCATAATATATCCCCCTGTGCTCTAACCTGCTCCGACCCTCCTTTGTGCCAGCACTGTTATTGTTCTGCTGCCAGGAGTTCCTTTAGTGGCGCGCACACACACACACACACACACACACACATGGGCCAAACACAACACTGAACCTATCACCTTGCAGCTAACACAGCATGTGAACAACATGTTTAGCTGCTCAGAAATAGCAAGCCTTCATCATCATCATCATCCTCCTCCTCACTAACACAGCTCCTCGGCCTGCTTCCTCCTCCGTGTCCCCGTCCATTTGTGACCAGGAAAACAACAACCTGCTGTATTCCTCAGGGAAGCAGAGGTGGAGCCATGTTCAGCCAGGAGGCTTGTCATCTAAAAATAAGAGCCTGGGCTGAGAGGCTAACAGAGCAGGCACCTACATGACAAAATAACCCTAACCAGGCATTAACAATGGAAGAAAACAGCTCAGCAACTCCCTGGATTAGGATGATATAAAATGGAATTTACTTGTGCTTCAAGTACACCTGGAATCGCATTAAGTAGGCCTAACTGTGATTATTAGGATGTAAGAATACCAAAAACCTCTAGTTTCCTTCAGTACAAAACCTGCCTTTCACAAAACAAAATGAAAAAAATAAAATAATTAACCATGTAGTATCACTATAGATATTGTCATGGTCCTTTACAGAATTGAAACATTTTTTTATTGTGATATTCAATACATTGTTACATCCCTTGTGAGTATGCCAAGGGCTGGGTATCAGAACTGGATACCTTTAAAGGAGCAATATGGAGTTGGAGCCATAGACTGTATAATAAATAGGCTGAATCCCTATTTAACATACAATCTATAGCTGAAGTGAGTTGTTTCCCTCCACCCCATGATGGCATATCATGGTCATTTTAAAATTGAGTACAGTAAATGTATTACATATTCCTCCTATTCCTCCTTTGTTGACTAAAATAACCCGGTATCAAAACCTCTCCAGTCAAACAATACCTGCATTCCATCATTTTTGTATCAAGATCTGGACAAATGGTATCAAATAAAGTGCTCTATTGGTGCCGGTGTCACTTAAAGGCTGCTGATATTGGTTCTGATATCATAACTCTTCAAACAATACCCAGTTGTATATATATTCCCCCTGATCATTTTTGAAGTTGGAACTGTTTCTATGCAGCAGTGTCCAGATAACATGTTCTGCAGGTCAAAAGCTCTGTTGTTTGTTTAAGGGGGTGAATTTTCTGGAATTGGGAGTCATAGGCTCCATGAATCAACCATGAGGAACAGCAGCTGCAGTCACACATGAATATTGGACGAAGAATGTTAACATGCTGAAAAAGAGAGTGAAAAAAGCTGGAAAACAACATTCCCCTCACTGACGAGCAGAACTCAGGCTGACCCGTGGTATCTAATCTACCCTTGGCTCCATCACCCAGGATGCTCAGATTGTGACACGCAGTCTTAGCACACAAGCAGCCTTCAGAAAAACAACAGAGTGACAGGAACACTGCTCCTCCCTTGGCGGTGTAACCGAACCACTTTGCCCCCTAAAAGTGCTGCGGCTTGCAGGTTGGCCCCACGAATGTACAGTGTGGGGCCAAGCCGGAGCCCGGGCCGAGCTAGAGGCACTCAGAGTGGCACGCTGTTATGAAAGGTGAGTGTGTGCACTCTGACAGGAAACGCTGGCTCATGTCTCTGAGGCTGTTTCCTGCAGTAAAGAGACACCCTGGAATGCTGAAGTGACCTCTGTGATCCTTCCTGTTCTTGGCGGCAGAGGCGACTGGTTGGATTTGTTAAACCTCGTGATCTGTGGAGGGTCTGTGTGACTTGTGCTCATGTAGAAAACAATAGACAAGGCCTCCTGCCTGCTTAAAAAAACATGAGACAAAAATGCTGACACATTAACTTTTAGGTTGTTCAGTGAGACCTTTGCATCAGGACTTACTCATCTATAAACTCACAGATGAGCAAGTAGAAATATACACCTGCAGTCAGCTGAGAGACTATAGGTGAGTTGGTAAGGTAGGTAATTTTTTAGAACCCGACTGGATTTTTGGGGCTGATGTCAATATCAGGGAGTAAAAGAATTCTGATGTTAAGATATCTGTTGATATTCTTTATATCAGAGCCCAATATTGGCCAATCACAGTTATATCAGTATTGGCATATATGCTGTCTGATATATGCCAATATACACATGAGGGTTGGGCACTTTTTGTGCATAACATGAAGATAAACGGACATCAATCAATCAGTCAGTCATATTATAGTCTGTATAAAGAATAGTGGTCAAAATATATAGATATTGGAATTGTTTTTAATCCCTAATATCACATCAGATAATTGAAACCATGAACTTTCACTGGTATTTGTAATAATTATAAATGACTATAAATTTAAAAAACAAAAATAGAACAACTTGAATTTGAAAAAAAAGCTAAAAACTATAGTTGTAATCTGTTTCTATTATTGTCCTGCAGCTGCATGCACTTACACTACTCACATAGCAAACAAGCAATAACATAATAATTAATACCTAAAACACCTCCACACTTGTCAAACAAAATAAGAACACAATCCTGCTCCTTAGACACTATGGCTATAAAACACAACTTAGGCATATCTGAGGTACAGACTGTTCCTTTAACACATCAAACATCAAGTGCCCTCCTACGCTGTTGGTAGGCATTTAACACAGACTGAGCAAGGTGAAACACTGTCTGTAAACAGGTACTGAAGTCTACGTTCATCAGACAAATCAGGACTTTCTGCAGACATTTTAAGGAGAAGTCTGGCTCTGAGGTTATGAAATCTTAGACAACAGAACAAAAAGTGCATTTAAATTTTCAACCTCTCCCAGATCACACAGGTGACACTTTCTATTCTCCTCTTAGTGGGGCAGCATAGCTCAACAAATAACCTCACAAATGTCAATTTTGTGGCAAGAGCACCAAATCTGGCAGATGTGTTGATTGATACATTGGGGGGCAAAACTGGATATTTGGCCATCACAAACTTGCACCCTGCTGGCAGTGGCATCAGGGTATATCAGTATCGGCATATATGTTGTTTGATATGAGCTGATATGAAAACTTTTTTTTTTTTTAAACAGAATGTGTGTATTTGTTAGCTTTATAGACAGCATATGTATATGTGAACTTCCTTAAATTCAGGTTTAATACACATTTTGCTACATTTGTTTTTTTGTTTTGTTTTATAGTCATTTAAAATGATTAATAAAAATATTGGTGGAAGTATACTGTTACAGTGTGCTGGCATCATTTTGAACAATTAGGTTCACTGCTAAACTGCAAAATATTATGCCTCAATTACATATCTTTGTCTTCTTTGTATATTATATTCTGTATAAAGAATATCGGCCAATATATCGATATCAAGATTAAGTAATTACATTAAGTAAGCACGTAATTGGTCGTTTCATGATCATTTTATTAGGCTGTACAGTGCTGTGAATAAAAGCAGGTCTAGGAGTACAACAATGAAGAGACGATCTCACCATTTCGTGGCATTTTCTTTCATTTAGTTTCATATTTCATTTTTCTCTTTAATTTGCATTTAAATAATATTTGTGGTGCTGGAAACAGCAGCATGAGGGCGGCCAAAGTGTTCTAAGCCAGTAACTGCTTTGGACAACCATTTTGAAAAATGGCTGCCATGGTTATCAGAATGCCAATGTGCAATAGCCTATATCCATGTTTCTTCTAAACATTTTAAGCAATATATTTGCCAGATTTGGCACTCTTATCACAAAATGAACAATAGGTTAGCTGTGCCACTCCACTAGCTGGATCTGAAATGAAGCCTCCAGTTTCCTGCCAGAGGAAACAACATCTCAACTGGCCGCAGACAGACATGAGACCTCTGTGCTCTGGTATAGTCTGTGCTTTTTACTTGTATATTCATTTTTTCTTCATATTTAACAGTAGACGAAAACAAGTGAAATGGGAGAAGGAGGCTGACGACAAAACCAGTTTCAAGCACCATGTCAGCGGCTCACAACTGCCCACCTCACACTCCTCCACTCATACAATAACACAACACACCTCCAAGTGTCGGCATGCGAGCGTGTGTCTGTCTTTGCAGGGGACCTTGGACAGAGTTCGAGACTCAGACGGTATCGACCCACGGGGAAGAGGATCTGGTCCAGAGACACAGCAGCCGTCTTTCTCTGCCAGGCTGTCTGAGTGTGGATCTGACTGCTTATCGGACTCTTTCCCACTGATAGATCTGTCAGCGTGAACTTACTGATTATCCACACACAGGACAAAGAAACAACATATTTTCCACTCCCAAACAAATGAGGCACAAATATGGGATATATAATCACATGACCTGTCTATTGTTAAAGCAAAGAAAAACTCCACATGGTTTCCTACAGAGAGATTAAACCCGTTGCTCTGGTGCAGCAGCCTGAGGAAGCAGGTTACTGTGCGTTTTCCCTTTGTGCGTATTAAGCAGCCTAGTAGCAGATTAACTCTCGCTGCACTGAGGCAAGGACAGAAAAATACTGCAAGAGCTGCTGAGACCGGTGTGAGCAGACTGAGGTTCAAATCCAATTGGCTCTCGGACAACTGACGGGGCACGTGGGCTGCAGCAAGGAGGGTTAATATTTTATTGGAAAGAATCACGACCTGTGTGCACGTATACATACAGTACAAAGACACATGCACACACACACACACACACACTCACAGTTGTCTCTCTCTCACACACATGCATACACACACACGAGTAACATGGGATGACAACCATGTGAGGTTCAGCTCAGTTATGGAATGGGTTATCTCATATAGAAGAAAGCAGGTTGACAATTTATTTGGGATAAACAAATTACTGGATGTATATCAAAAGGTGTGAGGACATTGTTCTACAACTGTGGGTTTGTGAGGAATTTTCAAATAATAAAAAGATCAACCTTATCTGTTGAGAGAGTTCATGTGAGCTGCAGGCTAATGATACAAAGAACAAACCTGGGGTAAAAAAAAATCTTCATATATCCAGTTAAGATCTAGTATTTCACCACTTAATGTTGAAACTGGACAGTGTGTCAGTCTGGGAGCAAGAGACGGGATTCATTTAAAATGATAGTGAAAATAAGTTTTATTTACGTTGTCTTACGTACTTCACAATAAAAAGGGAAGTTCAATTCAATGTTATTACGTCCTTTTAACTAGGAACTATGTAATACTTTGTTCAGTAAGAAAAATACTGAAATGGAGAAATAAATACAGATGACGCACAGTGAGCAAGTGGCTGTTCACGTATGAAACATTTAAATGGGCCAATTACTTGGAGAAAGATGAGGGAAACACAGGAAAATAAGATAAGCTTGTACAGTAGCATTCTTTTCTATCTTTGGCTGTTCAGAATTCAATATATTTATCTTGATTCATTTCCATGTAGGTAAATGTGCTTAAAGTACACAGAAATACACGTAATGTTGAAACTGATATTTGACATGCATATTATATATTTCTGAGCAGTGTCTTGTCTCATGTGGAAGGGCCAAATGTTTTTCATTACACTGAAATTAAACTATAAAAACTGTAAATCAGCAACCACCTCCGACTCCTTTGAGGACATTAGCAGTGAATTATCTCTTTGCGAGTACTGCACTGGCTAAATATACTGAAACTAGGAAAGAAAGAAAGAAAGATAAAGTTACATTATATGCAACTACTGTAGATTCTGTGGGTGTCGGTGTAGCTACTTTTGTTGGATGATATATTGTCCCAGATGATATACTGTCTCAGAAAAAGAGCAGTGAATTAAGAATATTCAGACACTGAAATTAGAATGTGAAAGAAAGCAGTCAAATATCCTAAATAAACAAAACATAAATAGAATACAGCCACACAACCAAAACAATAAATAAAACATACACCGTTAAAGGGGAAATCTAATATATTTCCTGTAATAAATCATAAAATTATATGTCATCAGAGATCAAGTTAACATGTTAAGTTGAAATGTTCGCCTCTCTGCCAACATCACTACAGTCGCGGTGTCTTCCTTTGAAATTACTATTCCGGGCTGGCATGACTGTTTTTGTTTGCCCATTTCACCTTAAATTATCGCTGAATGTTCACAAAATGAGTTAGTGTCTGTTTATGCGTTGTAAGAAATGATTAAGAATCTCTTGGACGTTTCTAACAGTTAAATTGAGCAAATTGTTAATCAAGTCTGGCAGGCAGTCACAGAACTCAGAGTAGTGGGCTTTTGTTTTTGGGATAATGGGCTCAGCTTTACATTGACAGACAACTGACAGTTCTAAACAGCTGATCAGCTTACAGCGTAGGACTTGTAGTTGCTTCTTACTGTCAAATTGCAATGTTGCACTCGTCTTGTGCTCCTGCAGCCTGCCTGAGCTACCCCGAGTCAAAACAACTCCCTACAACCATAGATTGTACCTACCATACCCACATTGTATTGTCTGTGGCTCAAACTCACTTTTTAGACCGCCACATATTAATCCTTTAACAAAACTCTCAAATAAATATTTGGCACATGTTGATGACATTCTTATGTAAACAAACACAATATCGAGGTCAACAAAACCGATTGAGGTCATGTCATGATAGGTGCATTTAAGTTCAGTAATGATAAGAGACAACAAAAGAGGTAGTAAGGTAAACTTCAAATTGAGATTACTGTGACAGTTAATTGTCTGTCTCGTCTCCAGAACAGTATATGTTGTAATTTAAGAGGAGTCAGCTCAGTTAACCCAAACAAACGGCTGTCTGTAGCCTTTGTTAGCTACTTAACAATCCAGCAGGATCAAATATTAAAAAACAAAAGATCAACTCCCACTCAGGACAGGAACAGCACAGACATTTACTGGCATGCTGTTCCTGCTGAGAAAGACAAAACTGCATGTTTAAAAACACGAGCAGATGTTAAAAGCCGTATCAAGGTGAGGATCTTCAGTACGACAGACCGTGTGTGTGTGTGTGTGTGTACGTGCGTGTAGCAGCACATACAACAGAAAGTGTGCTACAGCAGGGAGGTCTAGTCATTTATTCAAGACATACAGATGGAGGGACAGGGGGAATAACAGACAGCCAGAGCGAGTTTGTGTTCAAAACAGAGCCAACAGAGAAGGGTTGCCATGGGGACGGTTGTTATGAGGAAGCAGTTACAGATCTGCTGTTGACGGGACGGGGCCAAGGCAGGACTGGCTCTGTGGTCGCAGCGGCCCCGGCCCTGTCCGCCCGCTCTTCAAGTGTGTTTGCTGAGCCCAGCAGGAGGAACGCATGGCTGACAGGCATCGACCACTCTAAACATGCCTGGCCCGGGCCGCAGACCTTAAACACTCCTCCATTTGTGTGTGTGTGTTGTGTGTGTGTGTGTGTGTGTGTGTGTGTTTGTCTACAAACACAGATGAGCTGCAGTTATTTCCAGTCTGACCAACCACATTCCTCAGACATATCGAGTGTGTGTATGTGCCAGGCTGAAAAGAGGAGCTTTTCTATCCCCCTGCATACTTGTGCAGAGGGTCCAGTTACGTCTCGTGACCCCAGCTGACCTCCTCCCTGTAACGTTTACCCCTGTGTTTCTGCCCCACACCACACACACACACTCGCATTCATCTCATTTCAGTCTCTCTGGATGTTTCCGTCCAGCTGTCACAGACATTATAAGCCAATTTGTTTTTGCAATAAATGAAATGTGATCTGCTTGTTCCCACTGACTTGGTCAAAGCAAATAAACGGACTTCCTCATTGAACCAAATATGTCAAATTCAAGTAAAGTTGAGCCAGAGCTGCAACAATTCGTCAATTGAGAGAAAGATAATTGACTTTGCTAAACTCATTCAAGTAATTTCTCATGCAAAAACAGCAGACAATGCTGTTTTCAGCTTCTCGAATATGGAGATTCCCTTTTCAGCTGCATCACTGAATCAATTAATTGATTAGCTGTCAACTATTAAATTAATCTCCAATTAAGTTCCAGCCAATGTTGGCTTTGAAAAATGAACAATAAAGAAATACGTGGACACACCTAAACATGGGGGACATTTTTATATTATTGTCACTGATTTTTCACAATGTCCAAAGCCAAATCTGGTCAAGTCTTTATCAATCACTTAGTTACATTCATCTGACAAAACGAGACTAACTAACCATACTTTCTCCATCATTCCCTCTGCTGTGAACATTAATATGAACCTGTGACGTGTCTGTTTTCTCTCCCTTCTCTGTCTTTCTCTCACTTCCCACTCCCTGCCTTCCTCTCCCTCCAGTCTGCGGCTTGTTGCGTACAGTTCACACACTCTTTGTCAGCGCTCACAGCAAACTGTGCTGAGAGATCTGTGAGACGCGAGAATCATGGTGAAGCATGCGGCCTCATGTCTCCATCTTACTGGAATTATATTTTCTGACCGGATTACTGAATTTAACTTGTTGTTGCAGTATAATTTATACATATAATGACTCAACGGGATATACTACTGAAAGAAAAGTCCGACTTCAACACAAAATGACACTTGTCTCACACTAAAAATAAAAATGAGTTTTCAGCCTATTTTTGGGCTTATTTGAAGCCAGTTTATATGATAACAAAATCAAAAATTTCCTAATTGGATTTTGTGTATTATTCAAATTACTATCCTGTGACTGGTCAGTGTGACTGAGTATTAGTAATGCAATAATTTGTCTTATTATATCATTAGTTTGTATAATATAAAATAAAAATTGCATTCTGATGACATTAGTAAACTGTTTGAGATGTTTGTTGTATGTATGAGACAAAAAATAATGTCAAATGTAGCATTACTAATAATTAGCTTATATTATCATTTCATTGAAACAGTTATTGACTGAAGTTTAGTTTGCTATCAATTAGCACCGCTCACAAAACAAAGATGTTTTCTGAAGTCTGTGGTATGGTACTTTGACACACATTTTGCCTGTAACAAATATTGCCATTTGAAACTTGCAGTAGACCATATTAACCCTTTGTTAAGCACCGCCCTCATTAGTTGCTGTTGCTTAGTCTGCCAAGCTCTCCGTTCTCGCACTGCATTTATGCAGTTCACGGTGATAAAGGTGGTAGATTTAACATCAAAGTCGGGAGTAATTGTCGAAATAGCTGACGACCATGGATTTTGTTAGCTCTTGTTTTTGAGAGACTACAAAAAAAGACGCTGCCGTTCATGAAACCCTAAGTATCGCTCTCCTCAGAGCCTCCTGCACACCTTCTCCATGTAGAGAAATGGAAAGCTTGACAGCTCTAGT
>JAJHUR010091270.1:4820-16912 GCA_027495735.1 Lutjanus campechanus
GGGGGGGGGGGTCGCAAGCTTTCATTAAATAGCTTTTGAAAACACCCCTCTCTCTCTCTCTCTCGCAGAAAAGACGAAAACAAGCGAAGGTCTGCGAGGCGGCGTTTGTTCTTGGCCAACAGATCCATTTTTCAAAAAGGAGCATGCACTACAGGAAAAAAACATGGTTCGCAATCACAACATTTTCCACTACACCCCCTCTCTCAATTACTACATTCCGGAGAGGCTTCCTCAGAGCCCATCATATTGAGCAGAGCAGAGCTTTATTGTACATGGCACATCCTGGAATGGAGCCATTGTGGGCTGCTGAGTGTATTCTCATTTCATCCCACTAAGAGGAAATCTTCAGGGCCGAGGCAGCCACGCACAATCCGGGGCTATCTCCCGGGGGGGACTGCGGCAGGGGCGAGAAGGTCGTGCCGCGTGTTAATTGAACCTGTTGCAAGTGTTATTGAGGCAAAGAGAGTGAAGGAGTGAAACGAGGGGAAGGGCATGCATGACATAGCAAAGGAGGTTAGTATTTGAGGTGGTGGTTGTGGTTTCACAGGGCCCAGCTGGCCCCGGGGGCAGGGCACATGTCTGGAGCGGAGTAGCAAGGGGGGGGGGGCAACCTTCACTGAGACACTGACCTACGTGGTCCCGCTCACGCTCCCTGGGGAACACCGTGTCATCAAGCCAAAGACACCCAGCATGTGTGATCACAGTAATTAAATGCAAGCAATTGGTCGCGGGTCAGTGAACGCTTCACGGCCACGTGTGGACACAAAGAGGGGAACGCCAAAATGCAACACAGACATGGCGGTAAGGTCATTAAAAAGGTGTACAAGTTGTTTGCAAGATAGTACTGAAAAGCTTCATTAATTCAATAGAAAAAATTAATTGACAAACGTTTTGATGATTGCTGGATCGTTTAAGTTATTTATCAAATAAAAATGCCACACATTCATTGGTTCAAGCTTTGGCACTGCGAGCTTTTATGCTTTTATCTGTTTTAAATAATTATAAATAAACAGTTGTGTGTGATGCACTGTTGCTTGAGAAGTAAATAAAAGTCATTGTTTATGTTACATATTTCCGTTGCTTATGTTACCTGTTTGCTCATGTTAGTTCTTATTCAGCATATTCTGTCGCTCAATGTAGAGCACAAGGAGTTTATATAATGAAATGTGCTGCATAAATAAAACTGCCATTGCCATCACAAGAGATTACTTTGCTTAATCAAGAATGAAAATAATTAGCAGTGCAGTTTCTGCAGCTTTAGGTTTGAAAGAGTGCAATAATCAACAATTAACAAATAAGTTAACAGTATTTACAATCAGTAGCTAACAGTTTAAGCTGACAATTGTTGAATATAAGTGACAATAACTACAACAATGATGCCTGAACAGAGCCTCTCACTGATTCTGTTACATCATTTAATTTAGCATACCAGGGGTGTAAGAAAATAGTTATACACTTGAGTATCACAATATTATTTTTTTTCTGATACTGTATTGATTCAAAAACACTATTATAAAATCTTGATACATGCATTGATTTGTGGCAGTGGTTCACTTTGTGTTGTGTTAAAACCCAGCTGCTGGGTAGTAGTGTTGTTATCCATCTTCACTCAGTCACAGTTTTCCCCAAATTCTATTTTAAAAAAAATAGCATCATATCAAGACATATTGAAATTGTAACTCCGGTGCTGTGATATGCATCATATTGCCGTATTCTTGCAAATACACAGCCTTAAATATTACTGTTCTCTAGAGAAGTTTAGAAGTGCCTAGTTGAAATATTTATTATTCTCCCTATTATGACAATCTGTTAATATTTAGGCCCATGTGCTAAACGAGAGAAATAAATCCCTCAGTACACAGTCTACCTGATAGCTTGGATTTATGTTAAACTAAGAACCATTTATTTCCTTAAGTTTCATTTCAGACCACACGTACACTCACGCAATACTTGTACGTTCAACTGCAGTTTGGAAATAAGCAAGATTTCCTACAACGATACCGCAGTCATTTCCATAGCGTACTGACTCATACCAGTTTACCAAGGTTACGCCTCCTCACTGGCATCTATAAATTTACTCAGCTATTGCTAATTAAAATAATGTTTTTGTCAAGAAGCTACACTGCATAATACATGATTTGATAATAACAGGATTCAGTGCTGTGAAGCAGTCGGACCCGTCAGTGTAACGTCAGACTAAAGACGAAAACTTCAGCACAGACCTATGAACAGTAGAATTAGGAGTCATCAGCTTAATATCACAGTATTTTCAGATGCAGATAGCACATACAGGCCTTTAATTTAGTTTACAGAAAATGATCTGAATGGATTGATGAAGACAGTACAGTTTAAAGAAGTCATCGTTGACCCTGCTTTCATGGTTTTATCGTATTTCTGTCTGTTGTGTTGGACACAAAAACTGTGGCTAAGTGGTTTTCTGGAAAAGACATCAGCAGCATCTGAGTGGGAACCTCTCTTCAGAGCACTTTACCTAAAGACAGACTACCAGAGAGATATGGAGGAAGTCGGGTTGGCAAATGCCTCTGTTTGGTATGTACCAGCCTCATACCGCACAAGACAGTCAGTCTGAGCTCCCAGACACTCTCCTCAGCCTATAAACAATGTCCCAGGGAAATAGAAAAGCTGTGTTCCACCCCATCTTACTCACTGCAGCCAGTAGCAGCAGCGCTTGAGTGATGCTCTCCTGGCTCCGGCGAAAGACTTTAAAGCCAGTGTGCAAATCACCCCGACTCCCCCCCTCCGCTCCATGTTTGCCAACAAAAGCCAATTGTGGCAGCCATAAATACTTACAGATACCAGCTTAACAAAAGAGCTTTGGTTTCTGTCTGCTGCCCCACTGAAAATCTATCCTCCATGAGAGTGTCAAAGTGCATTCAGTTCCAGGCAAGTTTCTTCCTCAGTGTCTTAACCTGGAAGAGTGGGTGGTAAACAAACCACTTTACTGACAAGCCTAAAAAAAAAAAAGCTGAAGACATAATGTGACTGCAAATTTAGAGTTCTCCAAAGCGCTGTGATTATACAGAAATACAAAAATGGACTTTTATGTGAGGCAGCGTGGGGTTCTCGACAATAGAGCGCAGTGTATTCCATTAAAACGACAAACGCCACTGCTGGCCTCTCGGTCCTAAATCGTCAGGCCCGGAGAACAAAACAAGCCTTTCAGAGGCTAACTCTGCAAAATTGATTATTGCTTTCTCTTTCAAGTGGCGCTGCTGCTTTGTGACTTGCACATGACTTGGCAGGAAAAGGACAGCTGGCTCTCCATTCTGGGCCCTATTCACATGACTGGTGTCCCACAAAGGAGGCAGGCTGTAGGGCTGCAGGCTGGGCTAGACTTCACTCACAGAGCTGGACTGTGGATTATAGCACAACTGGTTGATTACAAGATTTAAAGGCGCAATATGTAACAATTGTGCACTGAAATTGAATACTGCTGTCCAAAGAGTAAATTAGAGCCATAGGTTGAAATCCTATTCAACATACAGTTAATGGCTGAAGCAAGTTGTTTCCCCCTGCCTCCTCCTCCCCAGACCCGAGGAAGCACAGGCAGACTGCAGGAACACTGCAGGAGGGCAAGACGAGCAAAACAAAGTCTTTCACTGTAAGGTGATCAGCTGCTCATAACTGTAAATTGCCTGTCAATGTAAAGCTAAGCCATTATCCTGTAAACAAAAGCCAACTGCTCTGAAAATACATACATGGAGTTCAATGACTGCCTGCCAGACTCCATTAACATATTGCTCAATTTAACCGTTATAAACACCTGCTCTTTCTAAAAGAGAATTTATTATGTCTTACAACTCATAAACAGATGCTTACTCATTCAGCGAATATTCGGCAATCATTTTAACTAAAATACATGAAACAGACACAAGTTATGGTCTGGAATAGAATTTTGAGTAGAGGTCACCATGGCAACGATTAATCAATTATTCATTGACTATTAAATTTTTTAAAGAATTCTCGACTTCCGTTTCTCAAACTGTGGGCAAACCAAGACACTTGAAGACAACATGTTTTTTCTGGAAACACTGATCAACATTTTTCACATTTTATGGACCAAGCAAGTAATCCTTTAATCAAGAAAATAATCGACAGAATAATCAGTAATTAAAATAAACGTTAGTTGCAACCCTTTGTAAGAGAAGCGAGTATTTCAACTAAGCACATTTTCCTTAATCTCTGATGACACATCAACGTAATTTTATGATTTATTACAGTAAATATATTACAGATTTCTCCTTTAAGAGAGAACAGTTAACAAGTCTCTAGAGACTAAGAGAGAAATGAGACAACAAATAACAAACATCTATTCAAACTGATGATTAATGTTCATAAGGAAACGGCTGCAGAAAATGGCCAGCATCCAATGAAGGGTTTCAGCTTTCAAGTGTTGCAGGAAGTGATATGTATCCCTCTTTATAACCACCCTCTGTAAATGAAATCAGAGTTTTATGCCTCCTCTTACTATTACTGTTTGCTCGGAAGACAAAGCATAGCCTTGAGCCTTTGGTGAACCAGACTATATTAACATTTCAGAGCGAGCCAGCACTTCGTACTCACACCCACTCATTATTGCCATCCAGGCAACACCGAGATCATTACAGGTGCTGTGATATTTCACTTCTCCTCTGTCTCAAAGCACGTGCTAACAGCCCCTGTTAAAGGGATGGAGAGCTTTATTGAGTATCTCCTTGAAAAGACCTATTGAGGGATAAAGAATGCACATCTTTACAGCCTTTCGCGAGCTTCAGCTGGCTTCACAGGCCACTAAGCCCGGGTTCACAAATCAAGCCCGAGTCAACTGCATGTGTGCAGCAGGCTAAAACAAGAGAGCAGTGTTCCCGCTGTCGTATAAAATAACACAGCCTGCACATTGACCTCTATAGGCTGGTGACTAATCAGACCTACCAGCAAGAAAAAAAAAAAATCAAACATCTGTTATTACTGGAACAAGAAAACGAAGACATCCGCTTGTTGCACACGTTTGATATTTGTATTCCTGCGTTCTCTTCTTAATTCCCAAAATAATTGCAGTTCTTGTTGTTGAGCAGCATGTTGCTGCTTAGCCATGGGAGGCGGGAAATGAGTTGGAAGCCAGTCCTTTTAATTATCCTTCAAATGCTTCCTGCGCTCAGCAGATGTTGGGCTGCGGGGCAGGCAGCCGAGCAGCAGGGCTCCCTAACGCTGCATACACAGATCAGGACTTGGCTGCTGACTCCCCTGCTCCTCTGGCTGGGTGGTATACTGTAGTTTAAAGTATACTGCTATGCATCTACGTAATGTTTTTTCCACATCACCATCATTAACACTGATTTATGGCTTATTGCAGGGGTATTCTTTGGCATCCATTACAATTACAAGCTCCAGCAGTGTTAGAAGACCAAAAAGAAAACCAAAAAAACATGATGCATTTCAAACACTAATTTGTAGGGCTGTGACGATAACCATCGGGTATTTTCAAGGGTCAATCTCCTGTTGAGATCAGCACTATTAATACACCTAATGATCAGCGCTGGCACACACGATTCAGGAACACAGCCACTGACTGGTTGACAAAGTCAACATCAACATGCTAAAAACAAACTAGGGGCGTAACGATATATCGACCAGGATCAATATATCAAGTCAATGTTCAATGATATAATAATATACATAATCCAATATAATCGATGCAAAGTAAAAATACTGATCTATATTGCCATCTTTAAGATACGTCTTTATTTTGAAATTCCCATGGCATGTCTGTGTCACTAATATGTGCAGGGGTTCAGTCACAAAATATATATATATTTTTTTCCATTAGTTATTTTAATTTTAGTTTTTGCGAGTTGACATAGGCCTAAATAAATGGACACGTGATATCGTCTACTGAATCGTGAATTTAATCAAATTTGCTTGTTCTTCTGCAGATATTGTATTGTTGTCCAAAGAACTGGTATCATATTGTATCGTGATGAAACTTGTGATTTCCGCCCCTAAAAACAACAACTGCAGTTGCTGCTGTTCACAACGTAAACATAGATATATAATCACAGAAAACATTCAGTGTTGATTTCATCATTATGGATTTATCATTTTATCATTATTTATAAGGGAAGCTGCATTTCAAGGCTGGTTTACAAAGGGTACGACTGCACCAGAGTGGATGTACAGCTAAAGGTACACTACACTAGCGTTAGCATTAACTCAACATGAGCCTTTTGTGTTCAGCCAACGTTGAACATACCCCTGTCACTTTTTGCCCTATTCCTTATAGCGGTATTCTTCAATAAAGTTCGATAAAGCGTAATTATTAAGGCAGTCATGGTAATATGTTGCTTTGTCACCGCGGTCAGAAAAAAAATCTGCTGTTTTCCGCTTTTTCTTCCGCAGTGCTGAATGTGTAATTTCATATTCCAGACAACAACAATTTCCTGCCCTCGTCCCGTCTCTGTCCTCTTCTTCTGGCCTCTTTGTGTTCTCTAATTACTCATCTCCTCCTACATGTATCTCTCACCTCTCTTTGTTTGACTCTATTCACAGCCTCTGAGTCACCCTTGGCCTTCAGCGCAAATCTACCTCCTCATCGCTAATCAGCTCCTCGTGTCTCGGTGGCATCCAGTGTTGACAATATGTGAAAAGGTGAGTGGAAGAAAATGTATTAAGAATATAGCGCAGATGTGTAAACAGTGAATTGTATCACTTCATTCATCAAGTGTAATAAAGGTCCAGTGTACGATTTGTAAGGATTTGTTGGCAGAATATGGCAGAAATGGAACATATTAATATGTTTTCATTAGTGTATAATCACCTGAGAACAATAATCGATGTGGTTTCTTGACCTCAGAATGAGTCTTTTATATCTAAAAAGGGCACGTCTCCTCCTTCACGGCTGCTGCCACGTTGCACTGCCATGTTTCTGCAGCAGCCCAGAGTGGACAAACCGAACACTGGCTCTAGATACGATCTTTTATGTTTTTTACGAATTCGGCTGCGCCCATACCTGGAAGGGGAGGAACAGACAAGATGTTTGCAACACTGTTATTATTGTTTTGTATTTTCCATTAGTTTTTATTTTTATGTCATTTTTTTCAGTTTTAGTTTTCTATTATAATATGGGATAATATTTTAAGATAATATATAAGAAGTTCAGAATAGACATTACAAAACAAACAATATGTTGTGAAAGCAATAAATTTCTTTTAGTTTAGTTAGTTTTGTATGTGTGTTGCATGTTTCAATTCTTGTTTTGTTTTTTTGTCCAGTTTTTATTTTTTTTTAGGTTAACTAAAATGTTTGCTCACACCTAGTTTTAGTTAGTAGCTAAAGTAGTTTAGCTAGTAGTTTTAGCTAAATATAATAACCTTGGTTTGCAATCTGCAAGCTGACCGCTGGATGTCACTAAATCCTGCACACTCGTCCTATAAATATATAACAGTGAACAGTATATAACAGTAAATCAAATGCATGAATGTCTAGTGGCCATTTAGTCCAAGAGACTTTTTCCAAGTCTTTTTTCCCCATTTAAGCAGCCTCTATGATCCAATATGGCAAACACACTGACAAATGCTGAGCTCCTCATGCACCCGCTCAAATTTGACAAGCCGTTGTGACCTCAGCTCTAGCAGCAGAATCCAAATATGATCTCCCGACACAGCCAAGCTCTGATATCCCTTCTGAAAGCTGACTTTGAACTCCATTCGAGCTGTGGAAAATGAGGCTTGTGTTGGCTGAATGGAGCACTGATATCCCCACGGGAGGGGGCCTCCAAACATTAGCAACTTACCAGCCTGCGAGGTGCACCTATATTATGTGTAACAGGTCAGCTGCCAAGTAGGCTACTCGTACCGGAGCTGGCAAATGAAGCTGTCCTGACATCCACACTTTAGCTTGTGTGCTCTGCATGCTTTGGCAAAACAGTAAACCTTTTCAGCTGGAGGAAAAATATCTCCAGACGTTTGAGAGAGTTGAAACACTGCCAGTTGTGAAGTTCATAGGTAAAGCATTCGTCATTCAGGAGATAAGCCTCCAAAATGCAAGAATAAATACCTCAGGCCGCACCTACCGCACACTGTTCAGTAACTGTTAATCCAGTCTCACTGGGCTGGTTTTACTTGTTGACCCATTGACAGTGAGCTGGTTTCAGCTCGTAATACATCCTGAATAGACTGTCCAATGAAGACACCAGTCTTTAAGATGTGAAGCTTTATAGTCTTCAGTATGCATCCTGTTTTCTTTTATTTGTACCCCATTTACACCTGATTACATCCTATTAAAATGTGATCTATATCTGGATATGTTATTATCTGGAGTAGGGATGTTAATGATTAATCACTAATCGATTCATCATTGTAAAGAATTTAACCAATTAAAAATGTTGAAATTTACAATAAGACTACCCTCATAATTCTAAAACATTAATAAACAATCATAACCAAGTTATAGTACAGTTTTAATACACTGATGTGGGCTCAATATTTGGCAAGATTCAGTTACTGCTTTTGAGTTACTAAAATTTAAACTGGCAAAATGAGACTCATTGTAAAGTGTCACTGCTAAATTCCACCAGACGTGGCTGCGTCGCGTTACGGCTGCACCACGTCAGCTGGAACTGATCGCAGCAATTCTACGCAATGCTTGTGATTCCGCCAGCAGCACCACAGCGAGTCCCAGAAGCGGCTCTCCGCTCCACTCCGCTTCAAATATGTGCCGTGTCTATTTTTGACAGATGCCGCATCACTTAGCACAGAGCAGATCGAACAGGCCGGAAGTCAGACACAGAAAAAACAGGGGGGGAATCCGGTTAATTTTCAAAATAAAAGACCTTGTGCAGACTCACGATCATAAAGACAGACAGAAAAGACACTATTTAACCACGTAGCCTGCTCATCCATGCTAGAAGCACAAAGACCAATCAGGTGGGCAAAATGCTCCGCTGCTGAAATGCTTCTGAAACGCTGCTGGTGGGGATGGTGGTGCAGAAGACGGATCAGAACCGTGGCGCAGACATGTCGTGCTTGGTGGAATCAATGGTACGATTTGGGAAGCAACAGGTCACTGTTGCCCTTTTTGTGTATTAAGTTCTAACAGCTTATTAACTATTTATAAAGTATATATAACCTAATTAATAACCTAATTATTATAAATTATTTATAAAGGTAGTCTTATTGTAATTTCTTACTGTGTGTCATTCATTTCCCACCCACACTGCTTTTATTTTTCATGAATTTCTGTTGAATAACTGTTTCTTTTTAAACTTTCATGGCACAGAATAGATGTATAATCAGTAATTAAAGGCATGTCTCTTTCATTCTATGTTTATATTATCTAAATCAGTGTTAGGCGGTGTATGAATACCAGCATGTTGTACGATCTGAGCACGATGTGTGCCAGGCTACCTCCAGGTGTGGTTAGGTGCAATCACATTCCAGTCGTGACACATTTCCACTTTGCACTGACATGTGTTCTTCCTTATCTGGATAATGTGTCAGATTATGTTTTAATATCAGGTGCAAATTGCATGTTATTGTCACATACCTGTAGCTTTTATCTATCTGAAAACGTACTTGAGGACTGTGTCATATAATGGCCAGTTTATAATTAGAGTGAACAAATGGCTGAAGGCACCAAATGTACTTGTTTCTGTGCTGTTTTATAATTAGACTGAGAACTGAGCAGAATGTGGGTTAATGTTTCTATCAGCCAATCTACTGAATAATAAGCTCATATTAGGATAAGAACGGTTCAGTACTCTGCATGCATGGAGTGTGTTCAGCAGCAGGTTTTTAGTAGTGACAGATCAGTTTAATCTAGCTTTAAAATCAGTCAAGTTCTCTCTTACTTTCTGAGTGAAGGGGCATCAGATAAGAAGAAGTGATTGATTCAGAGCCTTTGAAAGGCTGCTTTGACTGAGCTGCTGCAGGCTCCCGATGACAAATTGAGACACGTGTTTTATCCACCCTGCTGTGAATACATGACACAGTCGTCGCTAACGATCTGACGCCGTCTCAAAAGCCACCGGGCTTAGATTAATCTGAGAACAAACATCACCCCAAGTGCAGCAACTTCAAATGTAGCGAAGCAACTCTGCCAGAGAGAGCGGGAATGAGTGGGGGAAGAGCGAGCTACTCAAAGCCCAAATCTGAACACATATACTGTATCTTTACTGCAAAGCAAAGGACAACAAGCTGGCATTTGGCCGAGATCCTGTAACAAGTGTTCCCACTCTTTTCTAAAGATCATGTTCCAGGACTTTTCCAGGACATTTTAAGCCTGTTATCCCGAAAACAAAAGCCGACTGCTCTGAAAATACTCACTCTGGAGAGTTCAGTCGCTGACTTCTTTCTGCCTGCCAGACTCCATTAACATTACGCTCAATTTACCGTTATAAACATCGACTACTTCTAAAAAATGATGACTCATTTGTTTCAACTGATAAACAAATACTTACTCATTTGATGAACATTTGGCATTCATTTGAATTCTAATTAATGTGAAACGGGCCAACAATAACACAAGTTACGGGCAAGAATGGAAATTTTAATGCACACCGCAGCTGCAGCGTTTACTATCAGAGAAGCTAGTATTTGAACTTAGCATGCTTCTTTAACCTTTTATGACACATCGTGGTCATTTTATGGTTTATTACAGTAAACACTCCTGTAACTAGGAGACAAGAGTTACACATTTCAGCAGACCTATATGGGCATAAACTTCATCTTACTATTGTTTTTTTCATGTCTTGCCTTGTTTAAATGTTTGTTTTAACTGTGTAATTAGATTAATCTTTAAATAAACTCCATCTATGTAAATATGTGGTATGTAAATAAAATAACATATCATTAAGTTTGCTGGGATCATTAACTGCACATTTTCTGCTCTTAAATGGATACTATTATTGCTGGGTTTTTTTTCTGTACTTGTAGTTTAGTATTGTTCTATATTTTTCTGTACTTTTGAGTTCTTAATAACTTTGTGAAAATTTTATTAGGTGGAGGCTTCAAATAAGCCCTTTGGGTTTTTTGCCTCTCCCTGCACTGTATTTCATTATTCATTTTTCTTGCCTTTTTTGTGTGTTTTAATTGTGCAAAAAATAAACTATCAACTATAAACTCTGATCAGTTTATCACACCGTACTTCAGCACAGTCATTCAGAGACTGGGTCTTGAATCACAGGTGGGTCACAAGAGATTTTGGGTCACCAAATAAATAGAAGACTTCAGAGGAAATTCTATAAATTTATATTTGCAGTAAACCTTTTATAAAGCATTTAAAATGTTTATATTGTTTTATTGATGAGAGGAAATACAGAACAGTGAGATGACCTTAATTGAGCCTAAATACACGTATTCCAGATTTTTAAAAGTATTTAACGCGTGTGTTTTCAATATCATGTGTCAAGATAATATAAAATGATGTGGAAATGGCAGTAAAAATAGTCAGGAATGTTGACAAATGTCTTTAACAAAGCTAATCACAATGGTAAATAGCCTAGTTGGCTAGTTCATTCTCAGCTAAAGAGAAACAGGACAACGTTGAAATAATTTTCCAGCACATTTAACATTTTTGCTCAAAGTCCATGTGTTTTCCACGACTGGAAGATTGGTCATCTGTTTTTCAGGTTTGCCAGGATCTGTGCAACTACTCTATCAACATCTGATGCTGTATAATAATTAATCCTAAATCATGCTAATGTTTTACAGCTCATTCACAGACTGACGCCACCTCCACGGCTTTGAATATGCTAAATGTTTGCTTACTGTTTCCAGAGGGTGACGCAGACTGGCAAAGGTGCCACTTGTATTTGACACCTGCTTTGCTGAGGAGTGTGTGTTTGTGTGTGTGTGTGTGCGTGTGTGTAGCTGCAGAGCCAGCCAGCCAAGCAGCAGCAGTGGCTCCCTGGAGCAGAGGGGAAGTTAGGCAGCAGTATGTAGGTAAATCAGTCTATTACTAACACTCCCTCTGCCTGGAGCAAGTCTCCTGGGATGCTGCTGACAATACACACACACACACACACACACACACACACTCCTGCTGGAGCATTCATCCATAGCCGGATAAACATACATACACACACAACATTGTCATAG
>JAJHUR010091271.1:0-14619 GCA_027495735.1 Lutjanus campechanus
TAGTTTTGACTTAGTAGGGTAAATGGAGCTACTACAGACTAGCTAAAGGTTTGACAGCCTCAGTGATTACTGCATCCTCCTGCAGCAGCTTAACAAACATTTCCTTTTGTTGGTTTTAGAAATTTGAAACATAAAAATGTTTTTCCCAATAGTCAAGTAGGTTTTGTAATGGAGTTGGATGTCATGATATCATTGGTTGAAATTGGTTGCTTCAAGCCTATGTAAGCATATGTCCTATTTTGTTTCTTAAAATATTGACTGGCTAGGCCTATATGATCATCTTGTTTTAGCAGAGTGGATGATATGACTATGTAATTTACCATTTTAAACTGACCTTTTTGTTTATTTGCTGCTCTTACTTCTCTCTGATCCTCTATAATACCTGACTGTCTGCAGGTCAGAAAGGAGACATGGGTCCCATGGGACCTCCAGGACCTGGTGGAGGACCAGGAGGCCCAGGAGGGCCCGGTGCTTCTGGACTTAAAGGTATTCACATAAACTCCATACTCATTACAGATATCACACACAGTTTGTCCCAGGTTATGTTCAGTATTATCCTGCATTCACATAGAGTCAGACAGACGACAGGCAGACTGCATGGCAAAAAAACAGTCTTTGTGTCTAATATTTTGTACAATTATTCTCGTAATGCATGGAGCTATATATATAAATGCATCTTTCTCTTAATAATGTGTTGCAAACTTAAAATTAATGTTAAATTCCCTCCAAAGCATAAGCCCAAAGCATATAAAAAACAATGTATTCTAAAGGAATAATTTGTGATATTTTTCTGCCATTTCTGTTGTTGATGTAACAAAATAGAAACTTAAGAGCATTTTATGAAAGCTTGTACAGCTTGTACTGACACAAAAAGTGTAGCACAGAGAGACCACAACAAGGAGCACTGACGCCAAATATAGCACACGATAAAAAATCTCTGATTCTTACGTTCCCTTCTCCAGGTGATGCTGGATTCCCAGGCAGAGACGGTGCACCAGGTGGTTCCGGTGCTAAAGGAGAGAGAGGCGACCCCGGTGTCCAGGGACCCCCTGGAGCCAGCCTGCCACCACAGGCCACAAAGGGAGCCAAAGGAGATCCTGGACTACCAGGTACAGCTGTAAACACCTTGATTTTAATTTTGTCTTCAGCAGTTTTCTCAGAAAGTATGAGAAAAAAATAAAGACTGATGACAAAATATTACACATTTTAAAACCTGCCGTCTATCCCCTAATATCAGAGAGATTGCAGCTTTAGAGGGATTGTTTAGTCTGCCGGACTCATTAATCCTACATCTGAGATGTTTGTGCAAGTTCAAATCTATGGCTAAACCACATTATTAAAGTATTACTGTTAAAAAAAAATCCAGAAGCAAAAGAATTGTTCACGGGCTGCCTGTTTGCGAGTTGCAGGTGAACGACTTGAACCAAATTCAACTCTGTTAAAAATTAACATATCTCCTACTGGGTATAGTCGCATCTTAAGTAATATTGTTAGCAAATGTTAGCAGAACACTAGCTAACTAGCTATCTAATACATTAATCGTTGGCAAGCTAGTTAGCAAGGACTTTGCTCTGTAGCTAAATGTGAGCTAAATAGCTAACTAATGTAACCACATCAGTCATTAGCTAGCTAGTTACATCTGATAGTTAATGGTAGCAAAATGTTATACAACGATAAATAAATAAAGATAATGTTAGCTAATCTAGCTTACTTGTTAGCTAACTAACATTAGCTAACTTAAAATGTAATTAAATGTACATATCTAAGTACAGGAAATGGGAAAGGAGAAAGCTGACCGAGACTACAACCGAGAACCAAGCTAGCTCTGTTATTGAAGCACAGTGCAAAAAGGTGTTGGATTGAGGAAGGGTCAATTAATATTCAGTGTATTATTCAATTAATATTATATTTGTGTATGTCTTCTACAGGTGCACCAGGTTTTCCAGGTCAGAAAGGCATTGCTGGTCTCCCTGGTGACCCCGGACTGCCGGGATCAGATGGTCGCCCCGGACTCCCCGGACCATCAGGTACAGTACGGATCGACCTTAAAACACACAGACACCCAAACATACTTAAAAACACACTCAGGCAAATAGATCTCTAATGTTTCTATGCTACTGCAGGTCCTAAGGGAGATCCTGGCATCCCAGGAGGCCCAGGCGGTCCTGGAGCGCCAGGAGCGAAAGGCGGCATGGGAGAAATGGGATTCCCAGGTGGGTTTGAATGTCTTATATCTCTCTGTCAAGTCTTTGTTACGGAAAGCTCTTCCTAAATTTCTTCCAAAATCAGAATTTAATATTGAAATACTTCTATTTACATTTTTGGAAATTCAGTAATGGACCAAACATGATGACATCAGTCTTGGCGTTGGTTATTATGTGTGCCTCTTAGTTGATGTACTAACCTACTGACCTAATTTCTTTGTCATGAATGCTGATGTCCTACTTTGATTATGTCACAGGACCATCAGGGCAGAAGGGTCTACCAGGTCAGCCAGGCAGGTCTGGAACACCAGGACAGCCAGGAGGACCTGGTTTCCCTGGAGCCAAAGGTGAGCCAGGCTCTGCTGGAGTTGGACCACCCGGACAGCCTGGACTCAAGGTACAGGACACAGTCACTGAAATTTTCTAGCTCAGAAAAAAAATTATTCAAAATGCCAAGTTAGGTTTAAACTTGGATTTTTTAATGTCTCTCACAGGGTGAACCAGGCCAGCCAGGCTTCCCAGGAAGTCCAGGACTTAAAGGAACTTCAGGATCACCCGGTCTCCCAGGTTTACCAGGAGGACCAGGTGTCAAAGGTGACCCCGGCCTCCCAGGATTCCAAGGTAAATCTGACGTTTGACTATAGCAGGTTTAGGAAAGACACTCAAAGGCTAGTTTTTACCTCTTTGCCTCAGCCAGTTTTTATTCCTCTAAAACACCAAAAGTCTTCCTATAACTCAAACAAACAAAACACCAAAGTCACTAGTGTGTTGTCTGGTTGCCACAGAGCAATATAGGGACTATGTCTGGTTAAACAAGAAGGATCTTACTCTTTTAAAAAAAGGTCTGTCTCTGCAGGGATCCTTTCCATAATGTTGTTAGACACTTAGAATGACAACCTGAGCCTGGCAGTGGCAAAAACAAGCCCTTTCAGTGGACTTACCTTGATGGTACACAGTTGCAGAGGACCTACCTTGGATCAGTTTCAAAAGTTGTTGTCCCTATTAGTTTCTCAGACACAAAAGCATGAGAAAATTGGTTCCAGGTTGAAAAATACCAAAGTTCCCCTTCAATTCCATTCATTCCGTTCCTTCAGTATGTTGCTGAGATCCAGAAATAATGATACAAAAAATAATTTCATTTTGTGTGGTGCAAAAAGTACACCCTGGTCAACAAAAACTGATTTCCATTATGCAAAACACATTGGTTGAGAATTACAGACACTTTCTTTCGACAAGTTGCACAAAGAACGGTAAGTCAATGCTCTGTTGTTAACATGGTATTACACGACTTATGACTTCTTGACCTTGACTTGATTCAAGACTTATGTCATTGTAGTTGGTGGTTTCATCTGGCTTGATCGATGGATATAATTGGATGTCATCTGCATAACAATGAAAGTTGGTTGGCGTGGTCCCACCTCTGACATTATCTGTTGTGATATCAATTTCCTCCGTGTGCTCTCCTGTCAGGTGCACCTGGTGTCCCCGGTCCTAAGGGTCTTGATGGTGGGCCCGGTGCTCCAGGTCTCACTGGAGCTCCCGGTAGACCAGGAGAGCCTGGCCGACCAGGAGGACCAGGGTTGCCAGGAGATAAGGGTCAGGCAGGTCGGGACGGGATCCCAGGACCAGCTGGAGTCAAAGGAGAGCCAGGTGAGTCACTAGTTTACCATATATTCAAAAGGATGATATGTGTTTGGTTGCTGTTGCTCAACTATCCATGTAGTGATCTGCAGTATACATGTAGCTTTGTTTACATTTGATTCACTTCTATTCTGATTCGGTTCTACTACAGGTCTTCCCGGTTACGGTGGTCCTGGTGCGGCTGGACTGCCAGGGTTGCCAGGTGAGTAACTACCCCCGTGTGCAATAATTTTTTTTTTTTTGTGATTATTGTCTCTGCACCGATATATCATCATCATGATGTAACATAATCTCTACTTTATCTCTCACTATGTGTTCAGGTGCAAAGGGAGACCCTGGTCTTCCTGGCCCATCTGGCAGTCCTGGTTTCCCTGGCCCGAAAGGAGACGCTGGGTTCCCTGGCGCTCCTGGTGCTGCAGGCATCATTGGCCCTCCTGGGCCTCCTGGACTGGCTCTGCAAGGCCCCAAAGGACTCCAAGGACCCCCTGGACCACCCGGAAGAGCAGGTAAAGCACCTGGATTTAGTATTTGTCACCACGGGTACCGCCAGAAGTTGCTGCCTGGTTTTCTGATCTTTTTGGATCGTTTTATGATTCCGATTCCTTTGGACCTATAGTGGACCTATATTTAACTCTGGAAAGATTGTAGTTAAAATATTTATCTAAAAGTACATTCAGCATCACTTCAAGTGATCGTTCTACGTTTAGTACAACATAAGTTCTAGTAAGTACTGAGTTCTATCATATAATGTAACTTTAAGGTTAAAACATTCGCTGATTGGTTACCTATCGAGAGGAAGTTCTGTTTTCATGTGTTATAATAGGTTGGAAAATGAAAAAAAGAACATATTTTGGAAAATTCATCTTGTAGTTAAAAAAAAACAAACAAAAAAACACCTGCATACTCGTGCATTTACAGCACAAACATTATAGGTGCAAATTAAAGAAAAGACAGCACTGATGAATGATGGATCATTCAGTTCATCAAAGCAGCAAAAACCAGACAGCAAATGGCAGAAACGTCACCATGAATGTGAATGCTTTCATCTCCATGTCAACTGATTTGCATGGGACGTTGTTGCACCAATCGCCTCCGATGGCACAAGAGCCACCTCACTGTTTGAGCACCACCTGTCCAGTCATTGTCAAGAACACTGAGCACGGATAATATAAGTTTTTGTTCCACCCGCCCATATTCCTTTTCACCAGGAAACGTCGGGGTGCTCCTCACACACCAATCATTGTTTGTCACCAGGGTTTTGCCACACACCCCCCCTCCAAAAAAAGCATGTGTTTATTCCACTTTGTCTGTTTCATCATCCATTTTATTTCCCCACCAATTCATCTCTCCTTATGTCTCCTCACTCCCTTGCCCTCGTCTCCTGACCCCGTGATGGGGGAAGCTGTAATCTATCCATCTCTCCACAGCCCTGAAGTACTGTGTGTGTATTGTTGTGTGTGTCTGCAACAAAACATGTGTGTCCAGTGTTTGTGGTTGATCATTGTGAAGAAATGTTGGTGTGAAACAGCCGAGCCTGGGACAAACTAAAAAACAACTCTCTGCATCTTAAAAGTTGAGTTTGTCATGTGAAATATCCACAAAAAAAGAAAAAAATGAAGAAAATCATAAAGTTTTAAGGTTGATAGTATAATATATAATATATATATAATAGTTAATAGTAATAGTTATGGCTCGTCTCAGTGTATGAATTTCCACCAAGTCGAGAGTTGTGGGGTTTGTGTCTGTCTCAGCTGTCCTGAGCGTGTTTTGTCCCACCAATCAGTCATTTGCATGGACACCGTTTGTCCCAACACGCATTGAGAACAAGCCAAACACAATGCTGGAAAGAGTGGACAACACCTGAGCAAAACACAGGGCGTGATACAAGCAAGTCATTTTTCACTTTTTTTGTGATAACAGATTCATTTATATTGTTCAGGATTACTACATTTGAAAATGCATGGTTTTCATTGGGTAGTTAACATGCATTTATGTAAATGTTACATTTATGTTGAAACATAAACAAAATTGTAGCATGCGTATCACTTTCATCAATTTTTATGCGAACATCAATTGATTTCTGTTATGACACAGTTGTTGGAACCTTTAAAATATTGATTTAATGAAGAATAAATTAAAAAGAACTGAAGATGTTTTAATTCCATTTGAAAAAAGTAAAAAAAAAAAATTAGACTGATGTTTTCTCAGAGATTAAAATTCGTACTTCAGACATAACTTCAACACAAGCTGTAAGCCTCACCAGTACAATCTAGCGTCCTGTTCAGCACTGACCACACACCAGCACTGTGTTAGGTTAGACTAAAGTGTTTTTCTGGGTGTCAAAGTCGCAAAATGAAGCCATGACATTTTACCCCCCTGTTTCCTGTGGCCTGGCCCCACCCACTGTGGTGCGGCCCCGCCTCCTCATGCGATGACACGTGTGTCCGGCCCGCCGCAGGTCCCCCAGGTCAGATCAACGGCATCCAGACTTCTTCTGCACGTTCCTTACAGCACCACCAACCAACTGAGTTTAACACCACTTTCTGATCTAGCAGGAACAAATTTCACCTGTTGGGAAATCACTGCATTTTCTTCATTTCTGACTTTATTTCTTCCTAATCACTCTCTTTTTTCCACTTTCTACGCACACTGATGATACTGATGGTAGTATAATGCACATTTAACAAGTAAGCACCTTTTTATTAAAAGAAATCTTTGCATAATTAAAAAAAAAGATAATTTCTGGCACAATTAGCATGTTATTTGGATCACTTGTACTGTCACATCCAGAATGTGTAAAACACAACATTTAACTAACTCACCTGAAACATTAAATCATTGTTTTAAGTTTATGTCACAAACTATAATTCAAATTCTGTTGGATTTTACTGAAATTTGTTTTTGCATAATGTATTTGGAGACTATTATAATTGAAACATATTGTAGTTTAAAGAGTTTTGTTATAGCAGCCAGCAGTATATCCCAAATCCCTAAGTCTCCTCCCAACAGAGAGGTTGCTCACTGCAAAGCTCCACCTCTTGGTCCCGTTCAGGTCGAGCCCCACGCCAAGATCGCCAAAGGCCAGTTTGATGTCAGGGAATACAGTACCAAGGTGGATTGCTTACTGCTTTGCTTAATTAATAGTGTGTAATATAAAATGATTCTGTAGTTTAGTATTATCCGATAAAGAATATTGGTCTATTGAAATAGGCTACTCCTGAAAACTTAAATAAAGATGTTATAATAAAGTATCAAAATGTGCTCCCCATATTCTTACAGTACTGTGTACTGTGTTCCCTGTTGGTCTCGGAGGCTGTGTTTGGTCCCAGTCCAGCTGTATTCACTGGGAAGCTGCTGAGCCTGGTTCCACTGCCCACTAACCAAGCTGAAGTTAGAAGCAGTTAGCGATAAGTTAGTATTTCTTTAGCAACAAGTAAAGGTATCTGTCCACCAGGAAATTGTAATTCACTCAAGTTGAAGCTGAGCAGCCGAAGGACAGCAGAGGGAAAACCAGAGAATATTTTCTCCACAAAATATGATGCATTTGTGAAGTGATCCGCAACAATTTGCTCTGGCAGCATCATGACAAAGAAAACGAGGAAGCATTTTATTGGATGAAAACAGTAGAGGTGGAGCTGGACGAGGTCCTCCAGGATCACTCATGTATTTCAAAACATCAGCAGTGAGACTGCAGCAGATTTGAGATTTGGGAGTGTTGTTGGATGCCACCAGCTGACTAACTTTGTTAAATTAATCTAAAAACAGAATTCTGAGGTATCACAAACAAATAGCCATGAATTCATTTGTCCAGTTGCCTTTTTAGTCACATAAAGGCAAAATATCTCCGGTCAGTCTGACTGTGTTTCTGTACTGATGCTTGCTTCTGTCTAAACCTCCTCTTCTTTTTTGCCCTATGCCATCAACCCGGCTCCGCTTTGCCTGGGAATTCTGGGAACCCTAGGTCCTCCAGGTTAGACTCCAGTGGTTTGATGGTTTTGATGCGTGCTGTGGTATATGCTGTTTAATGGAATTTGTCGGGGAAATAAAAAGCAGGTTTTGTAACTCATGCTAATTTGCCCTTTCTTTACCCACAGGACAGGCTGGACACAGCAAACACACACATAAAACAAAATACATAACACATTTACCCCACTTGTGTTACTGTTGTAGCAGGTCATCCTCACATGAAGAGCTTCATTCTGATGTTCTTGTGTTTTGTTTTACTTTTCTTGTCTCTCTTCTTTCTCTTTTCCATTTCTGACAAAAGGTTCCTATGATCCAAAGCTGCTCTTTAGGAAACAAATTATCTCTCATTTGTGGATTTAAAGCTAAAGTTTGCGTAGTAGGGCCATAGTATGTTTTTTTTTTAAAAAGGTACAGAGTCGGGGGAGGGGGTAATATTCAGAGAAAAAAATCAGTATTACCAAGAATAAGGTTGTAACTTTATGAGAAAAAAACGCAGATATTCTCTGAGATGAAAGTGGTAAAGGTTAAAGTGTTTTTTTGTTTTTTCACTGAAAATGAATCTCTCCCCTGGCTCTGCAATTTATTATTTAACCTACGATGGCCCTAATACGTCGTCATACCATCTTTTAGTGGAATAAATGTATGTTTTCTTTACCAGTTAGGCAAAATTTGAGATGGAAACTTTTGTGTTGCCAAGGGTTCCATGAAGTAATAAAAAGTGTAGTGCAGGCTGGGCAAAATAATATGCAGACGACCTGCTGCTGTATTTATTTTTGTTCTGGGTGCATTGTAACAAAAAAGGTCTGGGTCAGTTCAGTTTCCATTTATACCGTTGAAAAGCAAGAATATGGTTTACAATGTCTTTTTCAGTTATAAAGCTAAATTTCGACAAGCCAGGAATGGCAACCACTAGATTGCAACAAAATTTCCTTCTTTTAGTACAAAACTGATGAATGGAAACTAAACTGATCCCAACCCTGGTGAGAATATAATGAGAAACAAATGTACAACCACGTGGTGTTATTTCTCCATCATTCTGTACCTGATCTTTGACTTTTGATGTCTGCGTGTGAAGGTGGACCTGGCCCAGAGGGTCCCCGTGGGCCCCCAGGAAGCGGCGGCATTAAGGGAGAGAAAGGTATTCCTGGCGCTCCTGGCCAGCCTGGCTTCCCTGGACAGAAGGGAGATCTTGGCAGCCCCGGATTCCCGGTAAGATCATTTTGTCAAATTTGCTAAATTTGGTTAAAGAATCCCTACCTTAAACTTTTTTGGGCCCGTCAAAGGAATTGACATGTAACTGTCTGGACCTCTTTCTTACCAGGGTTCCTCTGGTCTTCCTGGCGGTCCTGGTACGAAGGGAGATATTGGTCTGCCTGGCGTTCCTGGATTCCCTGGTCAGTCCACAATACCATAACAGCTTTTCCTGATTCTTCCTACTATCCAAAATGTATTGTGAGGTTATACATTCATCATAAGCAAAGCCCAAAGATTTGTTTCATTTGTATTTTTGCCAGGACCAAAGGGAGACCCAGGACTTCCTGGAGGCAATGGTCTTCCTGGTGATCCTGGAGATATCGGACCCACTGGTAGGTGAACACATTTACCTTTTTAGTTATAGTGATGTGTGATCTGAACTACTGACGATCATGTCAGTATTGGTTTTTCTTTGTGTATTTAAGTCTTCAAAGATGTAATTTCCTGTCTTTGGCACTAACATTATCTTAAAATTATCTTAATTCTGACCTCTAGGCCCTCCTGGTGACCCCGGTATACCTCCGGCTCCCATTGTGGTGAAAGGAGAGCGAGGACCCCCTGGTCCTCCGGGTCAGCCTGGTGGTCGGGGAGGACCTGGTAATCCTGGGCGTGACGGACTTCCAGGTGGGTAAATGTGGAAATGATGAGACCTGATGAAGGTCATGGGACAGTTTTATGAGAAATCTATGTCTCAAGTGTCAACTCTGCTAGCTTCAATTTCCCTTCTTTTATTTTGAAGTATCACATCAGAAAAGGTTGATGGAAATGGTAAAATTAGAAAAACAAATCCCCAATTTTGCAAAAATGTACCTTGAAGGTTAATTGATCATCAATCATGATGCCCAGGTTTCTGGCAAACTTTGTATGCATGAGCTGGGTTGAGTAGACGTGGACCTTGATCTCTTGTTGTATAGAGGAACAAGCTGAAGGTGGCGTTCTTTCATCCATGTTGAGGTAGTGTCTAGGCATGACGAGATCTGAGCAGAGACCATGTGGTTCTCCAGAGGGAATGACACAAAGACAAAGTATGATCAGCATAGCAATAGTATGAGAAACCATGGGAGTGGATTATTGTGCCAAGTAAGGTGGTGTATATTGAGAATAGAAGAGGGCCGAGCACTGACCCTTGAGGAACCCCTGTGGATAAGCCACGCAATTTGGACACTTCTCCCCTCTGAGATACTCTAAAATGTCCCCCTGAGATGTTGGACGTTTCAAACAATGTAACCGTCACTGCCCACATACTTCCATGGGTCCTTTACGTTGGCATGTATGTCAAGCAGTACGTCCATTAGGGGGAACCGCTCAGATTCATAAGTTACCCCAAAGATGCCATTTCAGATGCACTGATCATTGTTTTTAAATAAAACAATTGATATCCTTGTCTAACCTTTTTGAATTTGAAGTAGTTCCAGCGTCAGACGGTTTACTCATCTAACAAAGGGGACTCGTCTCTTTTGCTGCTCTCAGGTCCAGCTGGTGACCCTGGAGATTCCGGTCCGGATGGTCCTCCTGGCTTCAGCGGTCCACCTGGCAGGAAGGGAGACAACGGACCTGCTGGCCAGCCTGGTGAGTGAAGCAAGAATCAGACACCAACATGCCAAAAAATAAACAGAAGCAATTATTTGTATGTGGTGACAAGTGATGACATAAGGCTGATTTTGCTGCCACCTAGTGGTTTAACTTTTCCTCATGCCTGAAGTTGGTCAAATAATTTGTAAAATTAGTAACATAACAGCTTTTCTCTGCTTTTAGGTCAGCGTGGTTACCCTGGTCCTCCTGGTTCAGATGGTCCACAGGGTCCTCCTGGTCTTCCAGGAACAGTGTCTGCACCCCACGGCTTCCTCATCACCCGACACAGCCAGACTCAGGAAGTGCCTTACTGTCCCGAAGGAACTAACGTCATCTACGATGGCTACTCCCTGCTGTACGTGCAGGGCAACGAGAGGGCACACGGACAGGACCTTGGTACGAAGAACTTTTCTTTCACTAAGCCTTTATTTTACCAGGAAGTTGCATTAAACCTAAACGTTTTTATTTGATCAAAATCACTTCATATATTTGACCTTCTTCTTCACCTCTGTCTTCTGTTCCAGGCTCAGCCGGCAGCTGTCTGCGCAGGTTCAGCACCATGCCCTTCATGTTCTGCAACATCAACAATGTCTGCAACTTCGCCTCCCGCAACGACTACTCCTACTGGCTGTCCACGCCTGAGCCCATGCCCATGTCCATGTCCCCCATCACTGGAGAGAATATCAAGCCTTTCATCAGCAGGTAGGGCCGAAGAGAGGAGAAGAAGAATGTGAGGTGTGACAGATGTGGGAGGATGCAAGGTGTTTAATGTTTCATTTCTCTGTGTGTGTTTAGATGTACAGTGTGTGAAGCTCCAGCTATGGTGATCGCAGTCCACAGTCAGACCATCACGATTCCAACTTGCCCTTCAAATTGGGAAGCTCTGTGGATCGGATACTCCTTCATGATGGTAGGAAATTACACCTATACACTCCAACAGTGTTTACAAAATGCGTTCTCCAGCTCCTAAACTTGAGAGCAACAATCACAACTACACCCTCAACCCAACTTTTACCCCAACCTTAATCCTAAAGCTAATGCTAGCTTAGCTATAAATCTAAACTCTCCCTTTGAAGAACCAAAAAATGTCCTAATTTTCAAGGTCTAAAACTTAAAAGTCTTGATTTCTGCACTCTTTCCTACTTTGTACTTCAACTATTTTCCTTGGACTTAAAGTTTAGGGCTCAGAATTTTCTCATTTTAATCAGACTTGACTGTTTATGACTGTTTAAGACTGTCTGTTGAATTGCCAGGATGTTGAACAGGGCAAACAAGCAAAAAGCAAGACCTAACCAGTCTCCTCTTTCCTCCGCAGCACACTAGCGCAGGTGCAGAGGGCTCCGGTCAGGCCCTGGCCTCCCCCGGCTCCTGCCTGGAGGAGTTCCGCAGCGCTCCCTTCATAGAGTGCCACGGCAGAGGGACGTGCAACTACTACGGCAACTCCTACAGCTTCTGGCTGGCCACAGTAGAACCCAACGAGATGTTCAGGTATGTGTACACGTACCAACAGTGACGGTTTGAGTGATTTGAGAAGCTTAGTGCATGATGGAAAGTTAGCAGGTCAGGATGCTTTTTAGCAAGAAACCCAAACTGATTACTCATGATTTTGTGAGGTTAGTCAGGATAAGAAAGACAGAGGAGATGCATTCATTTTGACAATAACATAAAGAAAGTTTATACATAATGATATTTTTTCCTGCTACAGCCTGAACCACAGTTTCATTATAAAAGGGAACAGACTGTTATTTGCTAATTTGTGAAATTTATTCCCAAGCATAACTGCCAAATATGCACAATGGACATGATATACTCTTCTCATGGATTGAAGTAAAAGATCTAAGACTTCTGTACACAACTGATAAACAATTGATTAACATAGGCGCTAAATGGAAGCAAATTTAGTGAACAAATTTTGAAATTAACCTTTTATGTGCCTTTTACTTCAACTCGTGAAAGTGTGCATTTATATTTTTGTTGAGCGTACATCTTCACATGAATCCGTCTATCGTAGAATCCTTCTTAACGACCTTAACCTTTGGTCTTTACAGGAAGCCCCAGTCAGAGACTCTCAAGGCGGGTAACCTACGGACACGCGTCAGCCGTTGCGTGGTCTGCATGAAGAGGACGTAACGGCACACGGCAACGAACAAACCCACCGTTGCCGGGGACGCCTGATCAAAAAAACAAACAAACAAGAGATGATTGGATGACGGGGGACAAGTAGGGGGGTGGTGGTCACGGCGACGGATAGGCCGTCGTCGTGGTGACAAGGTGGAATTCTGATGGTGCATTGTCTTCCGGGAAAAAACAAACAAACAAACAAACATTACAACTAAAACAATGGTGCTACTGTGCGAAAAAGCTTAAAAAAAAAAAAAAAAAAGAAAAAACTGACGAAAATAAATCTTACATTTAGTCTTTGTTTTTCTTAAGAAGTACCTCAAAATGAAAGCAGAAAAATATCCACTACATGGTGCCATGATGGATGTGTGACAACAAAAGTGCATTTTTCATTTCTTTTCCCTTCTTTCCCAAAAGGATTTCCTTTCTCTTTAAAAAAAGAAAAAATCACTTTTGACGTTGGTGCAACAAAAATGTGATACTGTTCATCCATTTCGAGACAGAAGTGCTCTTCTTCTTCTTCTTCTTTTTTGTTTTTTGTTTTTGGCCTTATTGATGAGGAGTGGATGGTCTCCACGGTTACCAAATCGGCACTTTGACTTCGGAACATCCAAGATGAGAGATGCACTGACGATGAGCTTTCCTTAGTGAGACTGACTGCCTTTTTTTTTTTTTTATTACTAGCTCTTCATTCACACGCTCTTTCTCTCTCTCATTCTCCGTCATTTTTTTCTGTCGTTTAACGTTACATTTGGTGGTACTAACCCTGCTGTAGCCCGCCTTCTAACCGTCAGCCTACACCTTCTTTCTCTTACTTTTTTTTTTGTAAGTAATTAAATGTGTATATTGTGTAAAACACCTTTTGTTTTTAGTGTATTAGGTCCTGTACCAGTTCTTTGTTATAAGACGATTTTCCAGGTTCTTTTTAGCTCACACACTCACGCGCTCACACACAAACACACACATACATACACTCACTCATTCACTTCATTGCTCACTGACACACATCGACTCAGATATTGTACAAAGTAAGGCTTTTATGAATGAAACAGTATTTTATATATAATAAATATATATTTGAAAAAAGAGGATAAAAGGTATATAAACTTTATTCGGCTGTGGGGAGATTGTTCGATGTTTTCAAACACAAAGGGTCAGGCATTTCACCGAAAAATAAAGCTAACTACTGAGCACAGACAGAGCCATTTTCCCTGAAACATAACAGGCTTGTATGATATTAACGATTGCCAATCGCTTAAATCTTTTGTATTCAATTTGTAGAATTAATAAATGTTGAACTGAAATAAAGGGGATTTGCTTTTAGGTAGTCTAATGATTGGGGAATGTTACAGATATTTGTGCAAAAAAAAAGGATTTGAATTAAATCTTGGCTCCTTGATTAGAAAACCGTGATATATGTTTTGTGTTTTTTAACATTTCCAGGTGCTGGGCTTTGCTGTAAAAAGAGGCCTGAGGTTTTGGGGCCCATTTTGCACCCCCCAAAAAAACCTTTAAATCCACTTTCGCTGGCTTGAATTTGTATCCAAAATTGGTTAAAGTGTTCACACTCGACCCTGTTGAAACGCGGGGAGAAGTGTCTGTACATTTAAATCAGGTGTTGACAGTCCCTGGTGTGACGCTTCTCTCACATCAGGCGCACAGACTCCTGATGTACTGTAAGTCTACAAGAGCTGTTTTAGGGGGGAAAAATGTTTTCCTGTGATTTTATTGTTATTTTTATTTTTTCAAGACTGCTTTTATGAATTCTAATTTTGGGGTGCGATTAAAAATGTGTATTTGTTTTTTGTTTTCTTTTTTTTTGTTTTTTTTTTTTTTTTTTTTTTTTTTTTTTTTTTTTTTT
>JAJHUR010091273.1:0-10600 GCA_027495735.1 Lutjanus campechanus
CACGGGCAAAAACCTAGGAGAGGCTCCTCTTAAGAAAACAGATCACAGTTACAAGTAAGTTAAGAGATGTAAATGAAGTAGGGTAAGTGAATTCAGAAAATGGATTCAGTCTGAGATAAAAAGAACAGATACATGGATGAGAGGGAGAAGATTTCTAGCTGCTGTTTTAGACTGTCTCTGCCACATCAGCTGTTCGAGGGCACAAAACCTTCTCAAACTCAGTAATCAGATATCATTTTGTTCAGTCCACTCAGTTCCATCAATCTCATTGAAAATAACCTTTGTCTCCTTTCAGTAGATGTCACATCTATGAGTCATATTTGATGCAGACATCAGCTTCAAACCACATGTCAGAAAAAATTTGTCCAGTCCTCCATTTACAAACTATTTCTAGAAGCAAACCGATGCTCCTGCACACTGACCTGGAAAAAGTTACTGATGCATTTGCTGTCTTTAGACTAGAATACTGCAATTCACTCCTTTCTGGCATAAACCAAAAATCACTCTACCGCCTCCAACTAGTTCAGAACGCAGCAGCGAGGCTTATTACTGGTTAACAGACAACATCACATCATCCCTATCCTGGCTTCCCTCCATTGGATCTCTGTGGGTTTTAGAATTAATTTTAAGATTTTACTGACCACTTTACTGACCATCTGGGTTTGGCCCCAGCCTACATGGTTGAAGTGTTGTATGAGCCAGCTCGTGGCCTTAGATCCTCAGGCAGGGCCCTCCAAGCTGTTCCAAAGTCGAGGTTTAGACCTAAAGGTGACTGTGCTTTTTCCATCAGGGCCCCTCGACTGTGGGATGACCTGCCTGTGGAGATAAGACTCACAGAATCACTAACATCACCTCTAAAAACCCATTTATATAAACTTGCTTTCATGTGATGTCACTGTTTTATTGTTTTTATTGATTTTTATTGCTTCTATTGTTTCTTTTTTGTTTATTTATTCACTTATTTTTTTATTCCTTTATTGTTCTTTTTTACTTTATTATTTTGTATTGTTCCTTTATTTTATTGCTTTTATTGATTTTATTCATATTACCATATATACCTTATTATATTGTATTTATTTTGACACTCCATGTCCTGCTTTTTAGCATCTTTTCTGTCTCCTTGTTTTCACTTAATCTTCATTTGGTCACTGCTTTCTGACTCCTTTGTAAAACCCTGTTTTTAGAAAGTGCTATATAGATAAAATTATTATTATTATTATTATTTGAGGTAAATAAAGAACATTGGGAAAATTTTAAATGTACTCATACAGAGTATATTTAAAATTTTCCCAATGTTACTACTACTGCATGTTTTAACTCAATATACTGTGTATGTACAGGAAGGAATGATACAGTCGGATGTGATAGATGGATGGAAGGAGGCCAGCAAATAATAATAATAATAATAATTGGTCATTGTTGATAAATCTGCCAATTACTTTTTTGAAAAATGCTAATTTTGTTTGTTTTATCTGTTCAACAGTCCAAAGTTCAAAATTTAATTCACAACATGTAGAAACATGGAGGACAGTGAGAGATGACCCAGGTCCTCTATATATATGAATATCTCATTCTAAAGGAATGAAAACACATAATTTGTTATTTTAAGTGATTATACACATGAAAACATACTTAATAACTACATTTCTGCCATATTCTGCCAATAAATCCCTGTAAAACTCACACTGGATCTTGAAACCACTTAACATAGAACTTATTTGCACTTTAAAAATGAAAACCTTAGCTTTTCCTGCTCGGCACAGTAAGTAAATTCCAGGTGGCAAGATTCTGCCAAATGATGAAGTAATATTTCTTTTCTTTTTTTTTAAACACTTAATCTAACTTATTTCCTATTTTTTTTTAATTTATGAACATTTTCATAAGAACATTAATCAAAAAGCTAATAGGAATCAGAGAACAAAAAAGCAAACAAATATGAGGTCATAGGATGATGAGTGGTTGTAAATTAAGTTAATTTTTCCTAATTTTAAGTAAAATACTGCACATGGTACTTTTAATAATTATGAATGATCTGGTTAAACACACAGTTTTCCCCATATCTATTTGGAGTCATATGAAATAGGTCATCCGTTTTAGGAGGTATAGCCAGCAGTGGGACCATATTTCTGAAGCCAGTATTTTGTAATGGCTTTTTTTACATGCTGCCAGCAAGATCTTTAAGAGGTAGTTATTATCTTTACTTATCCTGCCAGGGATATGTCCAAGACAGAGGGATGTGAATATAGTACTGATACTTAAACACAGGGTCATTGAGATGGTTGTTGCTATGTTCCACAATGTATGAACGGTCTGACAATGCCAGAAAACAAAAGCATGATCAAACATGATTTCTCCACGTTTCCTCCCTCTAAGAAATGTAACACTATTAAAGACAGTGAAAAACACATGCACACGCATCTTGTCTATTTGCTGAGTCCAAAAAACTGTGATTTTTATCTCTCAAAGGCCTTCAACACTGTTATCTGCTCCCTTTAAAATCTCCTCTTTATTACATTATAATGTTTTGAGTCCAAATTGGCTGCTCATCAGGTACAGATAGTGCAGAAAATCAATCAATGTGGGAATTCCTCTGTGCCTGATGGAAAGGAGGTTTGGCTTAGAAATGTTGTATTTCTCATGTAATGAAGAAGACTTTTTGAAGGGAGACGAAAGCAGTGTTGCAAGTCCTGCGGGAGACAGAAATGTGACATTTCTCACATGATTAAACAGTCTTCTAGACATACTCATTAAGAGACAGCCTGGATTCTGTTTAGTGTAATAATGTGCACTTGTGGTTTTGGAAGCCACATATCACTAAAAAAAATCATTTTCAAACACACAAACAAACATCTAACATAAATCAGGTCAAAGAGGCTCATGAATTGCACCATATTTTGACAGACACGTGTTTGCAACAAGGAAATTTCTCTTTATTTGTTTGACAAGAATAGATTTTATTTATGTTTCCTACCAATTAGACAGCCTTGGTACCATGAGAAAGAGACAAGAGAGATGAGTTGGCTGCATCTCACTGTACAATCAATGAAAGACAGGATCGGTTCCCACAGTACTGACGACACACACAGACAACCACCCACCCACACATCAGACCACACAAACACACACACACACACTGAGACAACTACTCTTTATCAAAGTGGACGCTGCCTCATAACCATACCAGCAGACAGACAGAAAGATGAGGCAGAATTTCTGATTCTGAGCGTTAACAACAAAACTACGAGCGACCAAGGAAAAATACAGGAGGCTGACATCAGAGTTAGAGACAAGAGTGTTGACAAGCCATGTCAACACTTACATGGATATTTATTAAAATGTAGCTCTTTCTGTGCATTTTGGCCTTTCGTTCACACACAGTCTGAGTTTTATGTCACTGAAAACTGAGCTTTTGGAAAAGGAAAAGAAGGAACAGAAAGAAGATCATTAGAGACTGTCTCTAGTGTTGTCGTGTAGAGAGGGAAACAGGAGTTTTTG
This sequence comes from Lutjanus campechanus, assembly GCA_027495735.1. Taxonomy (NCBI): domain Eukaryota; kingdom Metazoa; phylum Chordata; class Actinopteri; order Lutjaniformes; family Lutjanidae; genus Lutjanus; species Lutjanus campechanus. Next base: position 3,496 of record JAJHUR010091273.1, read on the forward strand.
GTCTGTAACATTAGAATATGCGCGGTTGTCTCCTTTGTTTGACATCAGAGGCTGTGCTGTTATCTCATTTGTTTATATTTTGTGCAACGGGAGAATGGCAAGAAAACTCTTGAATGTCCAGATCAGCCAGTGGAAGGAGCACAAACAAAAATGAGGGCACCCCTAGATGCACATTGTATTTACCTGAGTGACTCCACTAATACTTTCAGACCATAGATACAGTTAACAACCCTTAACATTAGCTAAATCCACAGACCATATCGACAGAAAGGGGAAACTTTGAATGAACAAGCAACGTGTGACTACCAGTACTGTTTCATAGATGTTGTTAATAATGGATTCTTTTTGATGCATCAATGTTTAGAAGTTTGCTAACATATGGCAGCTTTGGTTAGCCTGCTGTTAGTGCCCTCATCCATTTTGCATGTATTATCTGGCATAAGCCTCACTAGCTAAATTACAGTCTTGCCGTTAGCATTTACTGTAGGTACAGCTAGATTCTAAAGCTACTGTAAATTGGTACAGTAAAAATACATTAAAGAGAAAGGGTGACTCATCTGTGAAGAAAATACATAAATATATAAATTCAAAATGCAGCTTAAAAATGCTCAACTGAAAGAGTGAATGGTCATGTGATATGCATTTTTAGGTGTGTTGGTTTGGACCAAGATTTTTTATGAAACAGTGCTGAAATGCTCGCCTGGATGGAGGTTGTTTCAGTTTTAAAAAATACCAGTGTACGTGTGGACTAGGCCGAACACCAAGGACAAGCTCTCTGCCAAGACTCTCCATCTTTATCCCAGATCCCTGATCCTGCACCGACACAACCCTGACGGAGCGGCTTCATGTCTACTTCTATTGATCCATTTTGTTCTGCAAAAGTTTAGCAACAAATAATTGAAACTGTGGTCCACTCTTGTTTTGTGCCTGTGTTCAGTTTTTGTAATTCGTACAAATATCCAGGAGTGCTTTGGCAGCAGCAGAATACACAAGAAAATGAGAGATATAATTTGAGTGAAATCTGAAACTGATGGATGGTCCTGATAGGCTGACATGCTGCAAGAACACCAAAACAATCCTTTTTGCCATTGTGTTGTTCATCCCAGACTAGAGGAAGCTTGCAAAATGATCCAAAACTCCTCCTGGGAATCAGGGCGACAGTATAATCGGATCAGGAGGAAACATTTAGCCAGTGTTATGGCTGCTCAGAGGAGATTTTCCAAGAAATTTTTGAGTTTCACTGCCCCTTTCCACAACAGCCACTTAAATGTTTTATAAGTCATGTATAATAAATTATAAACAGTGGCACAGTTAGTCTCTTTTGTGTGTTTCTCCTTCTTTTTTCTTATTTACTTTCTGGCTTTATTGATTTAATTAAACATACCATTTTGGAACAAAAAGTCAACTAAATAAATTTAAAAATCTTATCAAACCAATACAAAAAAACATCCCAAAAACATGTGTGTTCAAACTTCAAAGACGCTTCTGCCCCTCTCTCTCAGAGGCCCCCACAAACTGATCAATAAGAGAGCGGACACACACACACACACACACACACGCAAGTATACGGATCCCCAGCTAATAATTTCTTTGAACATAAAGCAGAAATATAGAGAACTTCTAGTTTCACAAACACACACACACCCAGAGCAGTATGTGTGAATTCTCCAGAAATAGCTCCCTTTTGCCCCAGTCAATCAGAAAACAAGCGCACTGGCACACAAACACACAAAAAGACCAAAACACACACCCACTTCCCCAGAAATAAGCCCATTATCTCCTGATCAATCAGACAGACAACAAAGCTGATCAATTCTATTGATGCTGATGACAGCATCACTCAATTAGCCAGCACTTCTCACCGGCCTGAGCCAAATTACTCCTGTGATTTTATCACCTATAGCCTGCTTCCTCTCCCATGGGACAGCAGTACTGGTGCGTTTAAATGAGCCTCCGCACGCCAAGAGTACTGATGCTGAGATCTGAGTGAGCGGGTGTCAAACTACACAGAGGGCAGCAGAGATACGTGCTGCTTCTCCAAGAGAGAACAAAGATGTGTTGGCTACATAAAACAACAGTCTGCTGATGTTCCCGGGGACTCTAAAGCAAACACAACCTTCTTCCGTTTTAATGCCAGCTTGTTAGGTTGTTATGATGTGGTCAAATAAAACCGCGCGTGAAAACATCTGGATTAACTAGTGGCTAGTGTGTCAGTACCTACAGACCCCTAACTACATTTTGTTTTTTAACATTAAAGTGGTTAGCCTTTTCAAAGAAGCTAAAGTATGTAAATAAAAATGAGAAGTGGAATGAAAAAATTCCATTACTGTTGTAAAATCTTTGAGACGGAAACAAAGTGTTCATAAACTGAAGTTAAAGGTCCACAGTTTAAAACTTGGCAGAATATGTCAGAAATTGTGAATAATATTCATAAGGATGTTTTCATTAGTGTATAATAACCTGAATAGAATAGTTTCTACAGTAGCCCAGAACCTCTGACACGAGAGCTTGCCAAAAGTAAAGCCAAACATCTTGATCGCCCCCTGGTGGCTAGCGACAATATAACCCCATTGTTAATAGACCCTTTTACAGTTAGTAAACAATGAGAAAGCTGCGCGCGCATCTTGGCAACGGAAGTACGGCGGACCACAACAGCTTGTCAACGGGCCGCTGCAAACACGAGCAGTTTTAATCGCGTTCTCAGTCTAATCAACACGTTTAATAGGTTGCAGTCATAGACGCCATCAATTGCTCTAAAACAGTCACAATTTTTCGGAAGTTTGAACAACTTATATCGACCACTGAAATATCAATTCTGAAGTATCATATACTCCATAAACAAATGTTTGGGTGATTTTGGTGCTGGTAAAATGTTTAATTCAACCTTTGCAGCTTGATAACTCCTCTGGATGACTGGAGGAGACCGCTACTTCTGTTGCCAAAATGCGCGCGCAGCCACTCGATGACGTCAGCTGTAAAAGGGTCTATAGACAGGACATAGGCCATACACGTCAAATAATTTTTTCCCAAAGATGGCTGCTATCATTTTAGATAGTTCTTATCACGCTGATGTGTGTTCAAGTGTTCATTTTTCCGGTAAGTTTAGTTCTAATTCATTATTTGATGAAAGGGGGGTTTAATGCCAGGATTGACAGCTGAGCTCATGATGGATTTGTGTGAGTGTGGGGGCAGGAACTTGAAAGTGCAGCTCCAATGCTGATGACTTCTGCATAAACTCTGGCTCTACTTGATGTCACCAGCACAAGATGACTGCACTCATATCCAGAATATTTTGGCTTTATTTTTGTGCAGTGGGAGGAGGTGGAGCCATGGTGTCCATTTGTATTTATGTTAATGCCCAGAACAGACAAACCAAACACTGGCTCTAGATGGGGCCTTTTGCTTTTTTGAGTTTTGTGTCCACTGCACACTTGGAAGGGCAGAGTGAAGCAAGGTCTTTACAATCTGCAAAAAACACATTACTGCTTTGATTCACTCTCACTGCTCACAGCATTTAGCAGCTAAACAGACACATATTTCACTCAGGAGACCAAAACAGAGCTACAAGGAGAGTTAAAATTGAACTTGTATTCACCAGGTGGTCAAAAACACAACTCCAAAATGAATGCTAATGTTGTTCCATGTCTGCATTAAAAACTTATCACTGAAATTAAAATTTGATATAGTATATGTCAGAAATGCTGGTGCTGGTGTACTGCTGTGCTTACAGCTTGTTTTCACTGTGCTCAAGTATCCAAGTATCTGTTATTGCAGGTTTAATATGGGATGATTATATTACATTACAGTTATTTAGCTGAACCTTCATCAAAAGCAACTACCAATAAGGGCATTTAACTGCAAGTGCATAAGCTTCATCAAATAACCTGAACTGCTTCATGTGCTTCATTTAGAACAGTATGAGATAAGGAAAAAAACTTTCTTGTTCTTTTAACGGGCCAAGGTGCAGTCTGAACAGATCAGTTTCAGTCTGCGACAGAAGATGTGCAAAGTTTTTTCTGTCTTTGTATCATGGGGAGCTCGTTCCACCATTGTGGAGCCAGGACGGCAAACAGTCTGGATTTTGTTGAGCGGTAGCTGTTTGGCAGTGGCAATGGACGGGCTGGGTGGGTGTATGAGTAAAACTCATGTTTAAAGCCACCTCAATACTGTCATCCACCTTGAAAGTCATGTCTACCATATCTTTTTAAAGAGGAATGTGAAAATGTAAATGACAGTTATGGTCTGTTGATCTTTACAAAACAAGAATCAATAGTCCAACCATTTCATGGCCAACAGTGCTGAAAAAAAGGTTTAAACTGAAAAACTGAATCATGACCTTAAAATCAAAAGTAAAAACAAATGGTGGATTTGGAGAATCGTGACACCCCTACTGGACGGGCCAGGGTGTATGTATAAAATTCATATTTAAAGCCACCTCATATCTGCATGCATTAGCAAAACTGTCATCCACCTTGAAAGTCACTTGTTCATTAAGTAAAATTAAAGATGTGTTCTTCAATCAGGGGGTGTTACAATACGGTTTGGATTTAGAGTTTTTAAAACTAGTTTAAACTGACTATTGTCTTTCCTCATTTTGTTGTAACAATACAGCCAAGGTTGATGCTATCAGTTCAGTTTTAAACTAATCAATACTGCCTCCTATCAAAAAGATATCAGTGTCTGTTGCTGCAGATGAACTAACAGAGGGAGAACAGACAGAAGAAAAGTGGGAGGGAGACGAGACCAATCAGAGGGAGCAGGTGAAACAAGTCTCTCATTGAGTAGTGTGTGTTTTATGACACAGTGAGTACAAAGGTCTAAGTTTCGATGATCAAAACATTACTCCAGGCACCAATGCACACATACATACATGATGAAAAAACATCTTCTTTCTCCACATTTTCACGTTTTGAGGACAATGAAACCTGCAGTAACCCCCCCCCCCGACACTAATTTGTACTAATGTTCTGTATCTCACACATACAGACACAGGCCTGGCCAGGGTAGCTAATCTTCTTAGCAATCACAAGGTTCAACTACTGGAACAGAACAAAGTTCACATCGTCAACAACAACAGAGGTGGTAGTTCTACCATTTGGAGAGAGACGGGAAAAAGAAACTCAAAGAGATGAAACAGACAGACAGAGAAAATCAAACTTCTACCTCTGGACCATCTTTTCTCCCTGTGGAACTATTCTGTGGATTAACTCACTAAGCTCTGCAGTAGAAACTTGATGTGACACACTGACACTGACTGAATTTTAAAATCAAACTTTTAAGTCTTTAAATGTGATGAGACTGCCATCGGCAAAGTGTCACCTTTGACCTCCACTCAAATCCTGGCTGCTGAAGACAACTTCACTTCATAAGGATGACTGTCAGGACAAGTGTGTGTTAGCTCACTGATCACATTCAGCAGCCATCTGCAAGTCATTTCCACCAGCATCCATTTAAGCCTGCCTGTTTGGGAAACCTGAAAACTGTAAGTATACCTTTTGAAATATGCTATCCAATAACTGCTGTGTTTTATTCAATCAAGACTGTGTTTTCTGTGTGTATAGGTACAGTAGTTGTTTTGGGGCCCTCTGATCCTGTAGTGTGATTCTTTTTGTGTTTTAGCATGTGTATGAACATGTAAAAATTCACAGGTTAGCCAACTACATTTTAAACATTAAGGAAATGACGCGTATGACTTTACAAAACAACAACAACAACTACTACTACAGTGTGGGGATGGGTATTGATAACTGGAACTATACTGATACCGGTTCCTGACTAATCAGTGTTGAAATAAGCCCTAGTGTGGCTTACAAATGTGCTCCCAGAAAACCAATAGTCAGCCGATATTACCAATATTGGCTTAGCACAGACATACTGGTCTATATCGTATCGGCATATGTGTTGTTAGATTTTTTTTTTCTGTAGAAAATAAGGCAGAATGTTTGTTTTGTTTTATAGGTTGCATTTTATGCATATTTATTACAGGGGTTTGTTAAATACTTGATTCTGATTGGTCAGTAACAGCATTCTAAGGTCTGTTATTTCTGAATATCAGACCATTGCTATATGGAACAGACTGTTGCTATGGACACAGTTCTGATCACAGACTCTGAAGGAGAAATAAAATCATTTTTAAAGTCATATAATCATTTTACAATTCATATTTTGTTTCAAATTACTGATATTTTGGTAAGTAATCATGTATCTGTCAGGAGTATCAGCCAATATATCGATACTGGAAATTTTTTTTACTCCCCAATATTGCTATCAGGACCAAAAATCCAGTATAACTTATAACAAAATAACTGTTGAATCTTTTCACATCTTTTCATGTCATGTCATTGTTTTCTTGCACCAAATTATGGTGAGAAGTATCAACAAGAATATCAATATGTATTTCTATTGATAAGCAATATCGATATCGGTACTGGTATCAATAAAATCCTAATGATACTATCCGTATTACGGAGCTGTGTCCTCAAAATGTGACTTGCAGTTTGAGTTAGGGCTGGCTGATATGGTTTAAAGGATTATCATGATAAACATCTTTATTCAAAATCAATGTCACGGTATGTTTCATGTATGGAGGCCCACATATTAACTTCAAACATGATCATTAGAGTGAACTGCTTGCTGCTGATATTAGGTGACTTCAAAACAAAAATAAAAAGTCATTCCTTAACGGTGTAAGATGCACCATTTTCCTAAAAACAATGTATAGACTCAAAAACATAATCACTTATGACCAACTAGAAGCGTGTGTTGGTGGAGACGTCCTGCCCTCTGCCTGTATCTCTCATTATTCTGCTGTGCTCTGGACACTGCACCAACCCAAAATGTCAGTTTTAAACGTCTGGGGAATGAGACTCATACACTCTTTCTGGTGCGTTTATGAACAGTTTGAACAAATCCTACCGACCCTGTCTTAAAATGTCTCATCCCATATTTAAAAAAAAGCTATAAAAAATATTTCACCACCAAAATACTAATGAGGTTTTGTCAATTCCAATCTGGATTGCACATAAATTATTCCCTATTGTTCAGATCAATATAATAAAGATGACACAAAGATTTTTCTACACTCGACTGTATGAACATGTGAAAC
>JAJHUR010091274.1:0-42379 GCA_027495735.1 Lutjanus campechanus
TTAGTCTCTTTGTGATTTTGTCTTTAATCAGAAATCTGCTTTCTAAAACATCATCTACACTGAAAACTTGGCTCATTATTAGAATTATAAGAAACTTGGATAACAAATGCAGATTTCTGCTGATTATTTACCCATCGTTCAACCCCTACCTATGTTTCTGGGAGGCCTTGTGGCTATTTGCATGCTAAAAGACCCGTGACACGACCCAGATTCCAAAAAAGCCGTTTTAAATGCTGTGTAAAAGGTAAATGTAAACTAAAAGCATCAAACTTAGAATGAGTGTATATTTACAAAAAACAATAAAGTTAATTAGTTCACATATTAAATATCTTGTCTTTTTACTGTATTCAATTCAACATAGGCCAAGAAGGATTTGTAAATTATTTAATTACATTTTTATTTATGTTGTGTACACACACACACACACACACACACACACTGTCAAAACTTTTTTGGATACAGGGCTGTACTGTCTCTTTGGCTACAGTGAAGTAAAGTCAAATGAACGTATATAACTACTTATAGCAGCCTGGGGTTGTATCCAAAATTTAACTGAAAAAGAAGCAGTATTGATTTTTCGACATGAGCAAAATAAAACAGGATGCACTACTAAACAGCAGGTTATTTAATGAATTTAAACACAAGGGCACCGTGAAAATGAGTCTAAATCAGATCAAATGTACAAGAGCAACTGTGGCCTCATATCAGTTCATGGGTAAACACGCCCCTTTTTAATGAACAGTTCCAGGAGCCATACAAGTCACAGAGACACAGTGGTGTTCTTTGACCCTGAGTAAGATCTTAAGTACAAACGATGTGCTGAGTGTTTAATGGTGATTTATTTTTGCTTACACAAATAACGTTGATTATAATGTCCACAAAAACACAAGAAATTTTCATCCATAGTACTGATATTAGTGGCAACCCGTGCTTGCTTTCTGCATGAATGAAAGCTATGTAGTTGTTGCAGCTTAGAAGCTTGTGTTTGAGCTCTGAACAACAATTTCCCCTCAGATAATTTCTTGGACTAATGGAAAGTGCAGTACCATCCCTGACACAGGGGCTTTTTCTCTTGGTTGAAAACACGGGTAAAGTGCCTGAGTTATAAAAATGGTTGCTGGGTTCCTTCAATAGTTATTTTAGTTGAATAGTAGGAATCTTACAGCACACCAAGAAAAGTTAATTATGTCTAAAACAGTGGAGAAATTGTTTTTTTTCCCCCCTTTTGAAAATAACACCCCCAGTCACCACCACAAGAGTTTTTCTTTTTAACATAATACTGGTCTTACTCACCACCAGTTAAGCAAATTTACAAATCAAGGGAGCAGAATGAGTTTACAAAACAGAGAAATAAGAAATAAATGTCATTACTTGAGAAATAGAACAAATATAGGCATATTTCAGGGTCTATGCTGTCCACTACGCTGTATGTGTGGCAGTGTTATGAAGAAATTAGTTTTTAAGAAAAGTAAAAATAAATAAAAGGTTAGACTGGTCAGCGTGACAGAATGATGTTGCCAAGCCTCTCAGCTGCCAGTGACAGACCAGTGAATTAAGACAAAACACAAAACAGATCTGGGTGCTGAATTTCATTGTGACTAGCACAAAAAAAAAACCTTTAAAGCTACTACAAGAAGTTTTAAACTGTTTATGAAACAGTCTCAGTTCATGACTGATGTCTCTGTATGACCTACATAAGCAAACAAGCAATTCAGAGAGAAGATTGGCTAGTTCTGTATAGTTGTTCCTAATACCTGCCACCAGGTCGGATTCTCTGTGAAATCAGATGAAACAAGATTTTCCACGGCAAATTTGCAGTGAGTCGAACATTAGCCAGTTAAAAAGAAGAAGGAAGAGATTTTCATTCAGATAATTTTATTTTTGGTGTCGTATTTTGTGGTTATTACGGCGGAAACACTACCACTTTTGTCCAAAGGGGTCTCCAAAATCAACAAAGCATAAGAAAAGTTCCTTGTAATAGTTTCACTATCACAGGCAGTCATTACATTGAGTAAAGAAAGACTGATTGGTGCTCTAACTTTAACACATTTAGCCACAGGAAAGCAAGGAGGTCACTTATATCTCCAAATATGACCACAGGTGTGGTTGGATACACTAAAATTGAGGTGTAACATACAGTACTTCTTAAAGGGGAAATGAAAGTAAATCGCCTGGCTGTGAATATTTTTGGAGAGCTGTTGTCCAGACCTTTTTGGCAGCACTTGAAGCTGCTCTCTACTTGTGCCTCTCTAAAAAGAGAGAAAGGGGAAATGGACACTCTTACTCTTGAGAGTACGGCAATCTGCTGGTAGTAGGTGGGCACTTTTTGCAGGTATACAGGCTGGAGTGCAAGAATGCATCACGTAAGGGCATAGGGCTCATTATCACGAGGCCAGGAGAGATGACAGAGAGCCATTACAGCCCCTGTTCAGACCAAGTGTCATCTATCCAGATATATCCCAATTGTATCATAGTCCATTTGAGAACAAATGCAGCTCAAGCCTGGCGTCGGAATGCTGCTTACTGTAGCTTGGGTGATCATCAAGCCTCCAGTATGTCACTAAAGTAATCAACACCTTTTATAGTACTGTTCCTCTTATTTGAAAGAGCACTCCGTCTCAATAATCATCCTGTGTGAGTGGATAAAGACGGCAGTTAACTACCTAACTGAGAGGGATTTACTGTGCAATTTGAAATTTCACCATTATATCCTTATATCAACAATCTTACACACGATCATAAACTTTCCAGTTCGACATACATGACTAAAACAGTTTTTTATGGTTCAGGGTCGGTTAATCATTAGTAAAATACTCACACAACAAAGCACTATGCTGTGCCATCAAACCTGCAGGCCTTGACTGAAGCGAATAAGCGAAAGCAACAAATAACCATCATATTAACAGTCTCTAAAAAATCTGACCATTAAGCAATCTCTTAAATGTCACAGTCTGTTAACCTCTACTCTAATTCCCCTTGCCACTTGAAGCAATGACATTTTTAAGCAGACCTAAAAGATGGTCCACATATTACTTGCTTGTAGTTAGTCAGATAGTTACAAATGTAGCTACATCTGAAAATGGTGATGCATGAATAAATGTTACAAAACGCGCACACAATATTTCTAACCATCTTCCAATGACTTAGTAAGACTAGATCTATCTAAATTTATTTATTTTTGTTTGATATCAGAGAGTACCAGGGAACTGAAACAATACTAGTTCGATACTTGATACCCAACAGATCAGAAACAGAACACCTACAAGGGACATTAACCCTGGATGTACACCGTACTGCTGCAAAATCACGAGACCCACAGAGTGTACAAAACACGTTTACATTCAAATTTGAACTACTCATTTTAATTTCATACACATGAGGGCAAATTGCTAATCTATGGTTATATTTATTGGGTATTGATTGCATAATTCTAGGAACAGTTCCAAAACCACAAACCATGATTCCACCGACATAACATTTATACTAAATCTTAACTCCAGCAACCCTTTTTCCTTTTCATTCAGGGGCATTATGTTCACTATGGACACTGTTATGTTCCCTAACTTTACAATGGGAGTCGGTGTGCCTTTTTTACTGACTGTCTGACACTACAGAGCCACTGTAGCTTAGAAATTACCTGTAGCTACTGTGAATAGTTCTGTGCTGCTGTTAAGCTATTAAATGTTTTAAAAAGCACCAAAACAAAAGCCCCAAATAACTTGCGCTTTATACAGCATCGCAAGCAACAGGCATGTCATACAAACTAAGCACCAGTTGAAAATATTAAAATTGAGCCAAACATGCATTGCTTTGCAGAGTGTTGCGTGGGGAGGGCCAGGCGACAGCTGCTGAGCTCCAGGGAGCCAAAGGCATAATGTAGCTTCTCAAGGAATAAACACCACAAGTAATATCGGATTCTGCACTGATCCGATGTACTTCACTTTGTGAACGTGCAGAGAGGAGAGGGGAAAAAGAAGAGAAATTGGAGGGAAAGAACAGAAAGAGGCAGTGTCTTTAGAGTGGTGCTCAGTTAGAGGCTGCACTGAACACAGACACACACCACTGGTGCTGTGCGAGGCGAAAGTTCACCTGTGAAAACACCAGTATTGACCCACAACAAACAAAACTTGGGGAAATTCAGTATTGAAAAAACACAAATTTCATTATAATGTGCAACATCAAATCCTAGTATAAAAATATTCTCTATACCTCTTTCAATACCAAAGCAAAAAAAAAGTCACATAAAGGCACACAAAATAATATTTTTTTTCTTATTGCCAACCAGCACACAGTGCTGGTACAGAAAAAGTCAATTAACACTGTCTGGTTTTGCTATGCTGCAAGCCAAATTTCAGGCAGAGCAGCAAAGACTGAAATGAACTTGAATGAGGTATTGAATGAGGACTTTCTATACTATAATTAATGGATATTGTTTCGTTTTAAAAATGTGGTATCAAAGTATCAAAGCACTGTTACATTTGACAACCTTACTTGATACTTTATCATTCTGCGGTATTTTATTAGCCATCTTATTCATTTTGGACAAATACCAGTATTGATTTTTGCAGCTGTTACTGGTCAGTGCCAACAGCATTCCAGTACATCATCCAGCATCTCAGAATCTTTGACAAATGACACTGAGGTAAACCATCAACGCCATGTGATAATATAAGACTAGTGTCAGCCGTTCTTCACAGCAGGTCTGTGAAGCCCATGGGGATATTGTAAGCGGTATTGAGCTGTACAAATGAACCTGACATGTCTGAGCCACAGCAGACAGGACAGAATGTGCGGTCACTGAGGTGTGATGATCAGGCAGCCTAGTGCCGTAGCTGATGAAGTGGGAATGAGTTCCCAGAACAAACTCAGAAGCTCCACACTCCTTCCACGCTGACACCAGCGCTTCACTGAGCAAACAACACTCCACTATCATGCACATTCACAAGTGCATACACATGCTGTCACTGATAAACATAGGCTTAATATTTTGCCTATAAAGTCAGCAGTATATTTTCATTTCAGCTTAACTTAAAGGGACAGTTCACCCCGCAATCAAAAATACATATTTTTCTTCTGGGATGTAGTACTATTTATTTAACTAGTAGGGCTGGGATGATAAACTTATCTCCCGATCCAATGCTATCATGATAATTGGGTGCTGATGTGATATGTATTGTGATTCTTACATATTGCATTTTGATATTAAGGTTAACACTAGAACACTGAGACCATGGGAAAAAGTTGAATCATATACACTTCTAAAGACTGAATATCATGAGCCATATTTCCAAAAACATCACAGGTCAGCCAGTCTTTATTTATATATCATTGTTATAGTGCATATAAATGTAGTAATTATAATGCTTTTTAAAGTAAACTGCTACATTTAGGTGTTCCTGCTCCACAAGTAGTGCTATAAGAATAATAAATTGAGTTCTAGATAATATGTTAGGCCAAAATGAATAGAGCTCTTGTAGATTGCACACAGCACAAATGTGAGTTTTGAACCTTTGAGGTTGCTGTGTGTGAAGTATTAAAGCCAAATTTGCAGATTGAGTAACCGATGTGTGTGTGTTTTAGGAATTGTAGATAAAGAATCATGATACTTAAGAGAATCAGTTAATTTCTTCCACCCCCCAACATCTAGATTGCTTTGGTGTGAGTTGCCGAGTTTTGATATGATAGAGATATCTGCCTTCTCTTGAGTATAATGGAACTAGATGGCACTTGTGGTGCTAAAAATGCCAAAGACATACTGAAAAACTCAACAGCAATGTCTCTTTCCAGAAATCATGACATGCTTACTCAAGATAATCCACAGTTTCATGTAGGAATTACACCCGCCAACCAAATCGCTGCTCAGAAAGCTCAGCCGAGGAGAATATCTTTCTTACTTACATCCCGGACTGTCAAGCACAAGCCTCTCATCCATGAGAAGATGCATGCTTCCTTCTGCATGGTGAAATGTTGCAAGTTGTAGTTCAGTAAAAAGAAAACAGCTCCTACATGAAACTGCTCACAGCACGGTCTGTGGATTATCTTGAGAAACCACGTCATGATTTCTGGAAAGAGACATTGTTATCTAGTTCCACTATATCTGTTCTGCAAAACGTGGCAACTCACATCAAGATAATCTAGATGGATAAATAGAGGAATTATATGTATTGTTGATTCTACGGAGAACTGTCCCTTTAAAAATGACGTGAGTCAATTCACCGGCACAAAACCAAGCACTGATGTGACTATGTTTCTGATTAGCTTTGATAAAACTGGAAAAAATCTGTCCATTTCAAAACAGGACAGGAGGGGGAAATGTTTAGATTTACAGTCCAGTCGGATTTTACCACACTGAGTTTCCCCATTATTATGCCATAAGGTTACACTATGGAATATGGCCACTGCTGTGAAGGACGAAAAAGCCATGTGTTGGATTGTGGCTCTGTGTGAGTGTGTGTGTGCATCTTCTCATTACCTGCTGCTACCAGCGCCTGGTGACTCGGCCCCGAGTCTGCATCTTTCCAGCTGACTGGCCACAATCTGCCTCTCCACTTCCAGCTCCCTGGTTAGCCGCTCAAACTGGAGCTCCTGCAAATAAACACAACAAAAAAGGAATGGGACTGGGGGTCAGGCATACATTCTCGTCAGAGAGAGCTTTACACACTTATATTGACAGATATGACAAATGTGAAGTCAATATGAATGAGGCAGCATGACAGTTCCACAGCTCGCTCCAACAGTGTTGTGCTTCATTGTGGCATGTAGGTTAATGATGACACAACATAGAAGCTCAAGGCTCTGAAAACAAGTGCATTCAGAATAGAAACATTTGCTCACAAGTAGCTTAAAAAAAGACACCATGCACATTCCCATACACAAACTTAAGTGTACACACACACACACACACACACACACACACGCACACAGGCTATATGGTACTGCCATTTTTCCAGCCCACACGGAGAGATAAGCACCACTTCAGTGGGTGATATTTAGCCTTGGTGGCACTGTTCCTATGGGAGTCGAGTAGAAATCAGCATTTGACTAATTATCTACCCTGAGCGAGGCTATTACTTGCACAGCTCTCTAGCTCTAAGCGCTGCATCATGACACTCATAAGACACACACAGGGTCTTTTATACACAGAAAAATTACTGCGCGCGGGCACACACACACACACACACACTCGTTTGCATACCTTAGAAACACCTTTTTACTCACCCACACTACTACCATGGCAGTATAAAGAGTATCTGCACTCCAGCAACAACACTTATGTTCTTTCAAAAAGGCCTCACTCACCATAACTCTAAGTACAGATGGCAGGATTCTCGCCTTGCTATCCTTAGTTGTCCAACGAAATGTCCATTACCATGGTCAATTACATTCACAGCCAGCTGCACACACACACACACACACTCATGCAAACCGGCTCTCAGCTTCTTTTGTGACCTGTCTGAGGAAGTTTAGTCACTCTACAGCACTTAGACCAGCCCACTTTTCACACCTACTCTCCGATGTTCCCTGAGGGCGCATTGAGATTTCCCTTCACATTGTGGACATGCTCTACTCACCCCTCCCCCAAACTGCTGCTTTATACCCTCCACTGCTCTCCTCTCCTCTACATCAGTGGTGGATATGTGAAGGTTGACTGCAGTGAGAGGGAGCATGCAGGAGGGAAAACTGTTAAGTCCTATTTCCTTAATATAATAATATTTTTTCATATGGCTGGGATACCCATGCAGTGACCCTGATTACATCTTGCACTGCGCATATGCACGTAAGATAAGACATTTATTCATCCACAAGAAAATCTTTGTGCCCGAGATGCTTGATAACTAAAAAGGAAAGCATGGAAACATGGAAACAGCTGAAGCTCACATTGGATGTATCCTCCAGTAACATTCCCCTTTTGCAATACTGAAACCCGATCCACTGTCAAAATAGTGCAGAATATGTCCACATCCTGTGTAAACCAATTCTTATTGAACAATAGTGCAGCTAACAAAGCGCAGCTAATCTTCATGACAGGTAAAATGCATTTCCTGTGGCTGCCTCTCAATAAAAGCTTCCCAGGGGTGGAAAGCTTTCAATGCTAAGAAGCAGCAAGAAATGTTTAGATTGCATTAGCAGCAATTTAACACAGCAAATACAGCTTCAGTACAGCTGTGGTGAGGCTGATATGTGTTACAAAGCACAAAGAAAATGAGCCAAACTAAACTCAAAATCACAGAAATTCAATTACAAGCTTAGGTTAGCTTGGTCCCTTCTCTCATAACTACACTCATACCATTTTTGCAGCAAAATTAGCGCATGTATGCAGGTTTTAAAAGCAGCTAAATCTGCTTAAAAAGGCAATTGACCATTTTTCCATTTCAAGTAGACCTGTTTGACTTTCTGTTTTTTTGTTTCTGATGTGCGCTAGAAAGCCGAGCCTCAGCTAATGTCTGAGCCTGAGAACAGAGAGAAATGTGTTTTTAAAAATGTCTGTGTGTTCAGTTTTCAGTACTTTTGTAGTTTCTGACTGAACCTGTGTGGTTTGAAGTTTAGTTTCTCTTCTGCGCTGCTGTTTGTACTATTAAGTGTCTGCTTCATTTTACTGTTTCATGTTCACTTTTAGCTGCATAGCAGTCGTGTCAAGTTACCGCTAATTTTGCTTCAGAATAAAAGCTTTTAGATAACAAAATAAAGAGCTGCTTTTATTATTAAGAATTTATAGGAAACAAAATGTTTATCCACCATTTAGTTAAGCAGGTTTCAGTTTAACACACACCTTCAAGTGGGTGCAAACTTTGCTGTGCTGGGCTGACGAGCAGTTAAACCAAGTCAAGCCAAGCAGCACATGTGTATGATAAAGGGGCAAATGAGTCGTAGAAGTCACCTACGCAGACCACCGTCCTGTCATGTTTCCATCACTTCTAATTGGAGCTGGAAATAATAAATACCCACAAACACTGCAGAGTCATTTCACATGAGACTCGAGGCTGATTGTACTAGGCTTGGGTGGTATCTATTTCTTGATATCTTCATACCATCCTGACATTTCACTGGGGTATATGACAGTATTTGTGTGGGGGAAAATGTTAAAAACTGGTAATAGAAGTCATTGTAGGATGTGCGACATTGTCTAACCTACACTGCTATGTTTCTAATAAGACATTTGCCTTCTTAGACATGTCTTGCTGGGTTTAAATGCTTATGGCCCATATAATAAGGAATAGCACCCTTCTTCCAAACATTCTTGCAAAGGGACTCGTTGACACAAACCATATGGCTAATAAACTGCTTTTATGGTTGGAAGAAGTCATCTCAACATAAAATTATGTGTGGCAATATTTTCATAATTCCTTATTGCTCAGCCAGTTTAATTAATTGCCAAGGTAATTATTTATTTTCTGCCTCCAAATAATTCTTCTGTTGGCTAAATTCCCTTTATTAATAAATAAATTTCATTTTATATTTTTATTTTCCATCAAACAGTTGCAACTTCTATATTTCAGATAACTTAATTCACATGTATTGAAAATCATATCTTCAGGATTTCAAAATACCCTGGTACACTGTCACACCTTGATACCACCCAAGCCTAAATTGTGCCCTTTCCCATGGAAGACAAAAGCTAGATAACTGGGTCTTTGTCCATTCTAAAAGAGGCGTCTATTAGCTGTTGGCATTGGCTGAAGTGGCTGAAAAATGTGCCAGGGCTTAAAAAAATATTGGTAGAACCAAACAATTAAGGTAAATAATTACAACTATTTCTGTAATTGTCAATATCTTAGGTTGAATAATCTTTTTGCATTCACTGATACAACTTTATCCCTGCTATTTAATTGGCATTTGAGCTGTCACTTGTCAATGGAGAAACACTTAGAAAGCAGCAGTGCAATTCCCCTGTACACCAAAAAATTATTGGGCATATTAAATTTTCACTTTCAGATCATTATACCGATCACTTTATCTCCCAGCACAAGCCAGTGTCACTCCCCTGAAAATAGCAGGGCTCATCCCAATTTCTGCTTATTCCTGATAAAAAAAACACACCCACAAGAGTGCAGATACAGCTCTGGGAGCAGGACACAGATAAAGTGGCCACATCACTGATTTACTTAGAAGAAGAAATGAGCCATCAATCCTCTTTGTGACACATAACCCCGACTGAGAGATTTAGTCACATGAAAATTGCCAATTTCAACCTTTCATTCCAGCCAATCATCCCCTTTTCTTGTCCTAATTTTCTTGAGATGTGACAGATGTGACTCACTTCAAAACATAAAACACTGAAACACATTTCGACACTACATATGTGCAGATTGTCAAGGGGAGAAGGACATATTCAATTCATGGGCTGCTTTTGACATGGCATTCATTTACAAGAAATTGGCTGTTACAAAACATTATTTTTAAAGCTATAAATCTTGAAATCTAAGCGTTTGTCCAGCACATGTTCCAACCAAATCCTTTCTAAAAATCCACACAGATCCTGAAGGTCACCAACAATATATATAGTTCTCTCACTAAGCCCCAGGACTGAACCCTTCTAAGTGACAGACAATGTGGCAGTGCTAGTCGGAGGATTGTTTCCCACAAGAACCCAAAGGACTGAATTATTATTCCACCATTTCTGCACACACACAAAGACACCTGTATCTTGTATACAATTACAGGCCCTGAAGTGGATTCTGCCTACATAGAAGATGACTTTGCAACGGAAACAATGGATAAGAGTTCAAGTTAAGCCGTCAATGTATAAGAGAGAGGACATGGAATAATAGTGACAAGTGGGTGAGCCATGCATGCTTGCAGAGAGAGAGAGAGAGAGAGAGAGAGAGAGAGGAAGAGATGATTCAAACACAGTCTAGCTGCTGCTTGATACAAATCGGGAATTACTCCAGAGTGTGATTCTGCCACCAGTGTGCAAGAGAGAGAACATAATGTGAAATAGGCAAGAGAGAGGTATAATCCATATGGACACAGATAAAAGAACCAGGAGAGGGAAATTTGAACATTCAAACATTTAAATACAGTTCAGTCCCACTAGATATGGTAGTCTGGGAGCACTAAGTCATTGTCTGATTTGAAACAGTCACACATGAGTGTAAATTGGACTATTGGTGAGGTGCCTGCACAGAGTCCAAAGGATAAAAGAAGACAATACCCACCCAAGCCACAGCCTGTTCAACTTGCTGCTGTCTGACCAGAGATATAGAAGTATCTGCTGCTATGCCACCAGACTGCAGAAAAGTTAAAAATTGTTTCATTTTTATGATGAATTATTTATTCGCATTTACAATATGTAACTTTTGCATATAATTTTGTGAGAAACGTAAGTGTTTCCTGGAGTCTGCTTGGTGCACGTGTTCCACACACGCACAGTAGATCGGCGTCTTTAGTGGCCATGTGGATAAGTTGGCACGAACACAGCAAATTGGGTAGGGTTGCTCCAATCTTGATGCCACAATCAAAAAAACAAACAAACTCTGATACGACCTAAAATGCAGCATCACTGAGTAGAGTTTATGCATTGATCTGATACCCTGAAATGTACTAGTCCCGAAAAGGGTCCCTGCTACTTCCCAGCAGCATCCCGTCCACAGAAATTTATGATCTGTGGTGGAGAGAAAATGCCAGCTTAACTCGGCATCAGACTGCGTTGCAGAGCCTGCATGTTTAGCCAGCTCGTGCTAAACAGAAGGTCTCTGGAGCCCGGAGAAAGAATTGGGTGGATTGTGTAATTCCCAGTCAGAGTTTCTCCAGGAGATGCTGGTGCTTTAGCGAAGCTACAGCCAATGCTGCAAATCAAAGTTACTGCCTGATTAACCAATGGTACCTCGAGAACCTGGTGCAAATCTCTGTTATTGATCTGTGAGTAACGACATTGTTATTTCGGTCTTTATTTCCTGATTTTGTTTTTGTGGGGATCCATGGTAAAAGCCGGAACAGACTTTGAGTTGTCTTTCTTTTGTGATTGTGAACTGAACTGGACAGAACTGTTGCTGGGAAAACAGAACAACTCTACCTTTTGACTGGATTGAACGCATTTTTTTTTTTTACTGCACTGATATCAAAAACATCTCTAAAATTGGGGGTATGTAGATGTTGACCCAGACCCTACACTTCTACACATACACCCTCTGATGACTAAATGTACGCCACACGTACCTCAGTGGACCTTGGCACACTTGGAAAGTATAATAGCTGCTTAAAGAGGACTACAGCTAGCATCACATTATACAACCCTGTGTTGGAAAATGATAAATTAACCTGTGAGGCACTACAGTATAAATCCACACTGACATATACATTCCCCTCACTCCAACACAGACACCCATACCGAAAAGATAAAATTCATCTCCTATATGTACAGCTTATTGAGTCACGCATATCATGTATGAATATGTAGCAGATGCTTATGAAGATAAAACATTAAAAGTATGGTGAGAGACAGACTGTCTAAATGAAGACAAGAGATTTCCTGCTCCTGCAAATGTCACTATTCTTGGCCCACCATTTCTGTGCCTTCTTTCTTTTAAGCTCATTATCCAATTGTTTTGTTTGGCAGCGTGTCACCTTCTCAAGTCTTGCAACTTCATCTAAGGCGGCACTTCTCATTATACATTGGTACATGCAGGCATGAGAGAAATAAACAGTCTTTCTTAATGCTTCACACAAAAAGCACGCCTGGCCTTCAGTACTGCTGATTAGATGATCTGTGATCTTGATCAAGCATAGCAGAGAGAGACATCTGTTGCAGCCATAAGGCATAGAGGTCTTTGTCAATACTGATATTCAGAGCTGCCCCAGGCTTATAGCGGGCGGGCATCCTGCCTGCTTGCATGCCCGCCCCAACCCTGCTGTTTACTTACTATAGAGTGGCAGGGAGGCAGTCTGAGGCTTCCTGCATGGAGCTCTGTCCTCCAGGTTTTTTCTATCGCTTGACAAACTGGTGGCAGCCTCTTTCTCAGTCATACTGGTTTTTGTTATTAAGTTGTTTTCATTAAATTGCTTTTTTTTTTTTATTGTAGAAGCACAATTTCCATCAGTGAGAATGGCTGAAAGAACAATGCATCCTTTCTATTATGCTGACATCGCTGGCCTCTCAGGCAAGGGCGTAGATGTTTCAACACTGAGGGAGACACATATCAAGTAGGGTCCTCCCCCTGGAAATTTTAGCCATTAAACACTTCATTTTCTGCATTAATTTATAATGGAAATCATATTGTAAATATAATAATAATAATAATATGATGCAGTAAAGCTCTCAGGCAAGTGGTTTGTCAAGATAGTCCTCTAAACATGAAGAACTCATCTTGTTTATATCGGGGAAACCACCTTTCTCAATACCTAATTCAATAAAATGATAATGAAATTCACCCATTGTTTGTTTTTCTTTGCCACCTGAAACAAAAACTCCTCTGGGGTTCTAGGACAAAAGACTGTGGGGGACATTTACTGAGCCTGCCACAACTGCAAAAGGGATTTCTGCTCTGATATTAAGTCTGTTGCCTTTTCCCTCTCATTCTCTCCCTCTTTATTCCTTAATATTTTAACAGTTCATTTGAACAGTAGTAGTACACATCTGTAGGTCTATACTGTATTTCTTTGCCTGCTGTTCAGCTGCACAGAGCAAAAGTCCACTGTTTCGAGATTTAATCTATTTTGTCATGCTTTTAGCACTGACCAGCTGAGCTGACAGAGCGCACTGGATGCGCTGCTGTGTGCACCACTGCAGCCAGTGTGTGTGTTTGAGTGAGAGGGAGACAGAGAGTGAGAGGAAGTCGGAAGGAGGACTATTGGATGCAGTCTTTCTAGAGGTTGTTAATACTTACTCTGACTGCTGCTTTGTCATTTGACCTCTAGAAAGACAACCTAAACCCGCCCGCTCTGTGGGTCAACTGAGTCGATCCACGCATCACTACTTTTTCTTTTGAACATATCGAAGCAGAGCTGTTGCTACAGCTGCACATGTTGCTATCTTACACATGTAGTTGTAGTTCAGTGCTGGTAGGGGTTCTTCTCCTTCCTCTGGAATTTAACAGCAGACTACAGCCCTTGTAAGTGTTTATGCTTTCCCTGTCATGTCCAGAAGAACTGCATCTCCAGTACCTACGGTATTGCAAAAAAAAAGAAACATGACTACTGGCATGTTTTCAAAATTTTGGCATCAACTTGGTACCAAAGTATTGGTTCACGTGACATCTCTAGGGGTGACAAATGCAAGTGTTCTAAATATTGAGGGCAGCCTGTCCCCTCCATCCCCCTCCACCTGAAATCTATGGCAATGCTCTCAGGTAGCTTTGAGGATTGATGCCATGCCTCTTTACTCTGTCATCCACTGGCTTTCCTTTGCAAAAACTTTTTTAAAGCTTCCTTTCTCTTTCACTCATTTAAATGTCCTTATTCTGCATGACTCATTAAGACCATTATGAATATGGATCCAATATGTCCATAATTAGCTTGTGATAGCACAGGGCTATGCGCCAAAACGTGCCCTAGTCTGATGAAACAGGGACAAGGATCACACTCGTAAGTAGAGCTCATATTAGCCATGGAGAGAGAGTACTCACTGCTCTGTGTAATTCATCGCACTTTTCATGCCTGGCCCCTACACAGAATGGGACACATCCATTCAGCATAACGATCAGACTGAGCACAGCAGTAATGACCATTAAACAAGGCCTGTGCTTATTTAACGGGTGTGGGCCCAGCCTTGGACGGTACCAGGCTTAGTGTAGAAAGAGAGGACAGGGACAATGGGTGGCCAGCTTTCCTGTACCAACAAGGCCTCTAACGCTTTTATTTGCCATTACAATGAGCCTGTTGGGCCTGATCTGCCGTTCGTCCAAGAGCTGATTCAGATCCTGTCCCCTTGTGTCCTCAGACGGGCCCTAAAGAAACAGATGACACATGGCAGCAGACCACGCTACCAATATACAGACTCCCTTGTCATCTTTATGGATGCTGACAATACAAGACCCATCTGACATGCCTGAAGTGGCTTGTGCCCGCTGCTGGTTCAGCACATAGACTGTGGTGCAGCATAGATAAGAGAGGCTTATGCACACATCAACCCCAAATGTCATACAGCTATGTTAACATACACTGACTTACACATGCACCGTTAACAGCCCCACTGCACTACCATGTCACGTAAGTAAGTTCAACATACAGTATTACTTGAATTTAGCACTGTAAGACAGTACTGACTGACTAGAACTGCCACAATTAGTTGCTGAAAGAAAATGAGTTGCCATCTATTTTGATAATCAGTTAATCGTTTTGTTCATTTTTCAAGCAACAATGTCATATTAGCTGGTTCCAGATCCTTAAATATAAGGATTTAGTGCTTTGTCATTTATGATAGTAAATGAAGAGTATTTGGGTTTTGAACTGTTGGTTGGACTAAAGAAGCAATCTGAAGAAGTTACTACGGCTCTGGGAAACTGTGATGTGCACTTTTCATTGATAGGACAGCCGGAGGAAGACAAGAGAGGGGGAGAGAGGCAATGACATGCAGAAGAGGGCCGCAGGCTGGAATCGAACTCGGGCCAATGCAGAGTGCTGACAGCCTCAGCGCATGGGGTGTATACTCTCCCAACTGGGGCGTCCCACTTATCACTATTTTTTTTGACATTTTATAGACTAATCATGAAAATAATCAGCAGATTACTTGATAATGAAAATAACTGTTGCAGCTCTTACTTTGACATAGTCAAGCAACTGAAAAAGAAAAACAATCCATTAAGGATGTTCCTTACAGAGATGCACTGATCCAGATTTTTTCATTTCCAATCCAAATCAGATATCTGAAGTTGGTTATCTGCAGATACCGTTACTGTACAGATAGTAGCACTCTTTTTTTTTTAAATTGATGTTTATGATTATGTATCATTATTATTATTATTTGTAAGATTACATGAGACTGAACCTGAACTTCAGTCTGCAAAGCTTGTGTAGTTTGTGAAATGTGACTTATGGAATGGTGTCCTTAAACCCTTGGGGGGTGCTGCAGGGGTCTGGCTTGTGACATTCACATGCGCAGCTGATAGGCTGAGAGACGGCCCTAATTTGCATCATTTCCCATGATGCATTGCTGAGAGTTTAAGCTTGCGATTTTATCTTCCAAAATGCAAATGTTACAGTTTCTTGGTACCTGTAATGTGTTTCTTGTGTGTTTGTAATGTGTTTGATCAGAATATGGTGATTTATGTTATATTTATGTTATGTTATATTACGTTATATTTGTCATTTTTGTGCATTTGCAATAATTGGCTGCAAGCACAACTATACAAACAGTCTTTTTTTCTACATTTAGGTACCAAAAGTATTGAATGCAGGTATCATTTGACTGGAGAAGTTCCAATACTACTTGATACTGGCGTATCATAATTGATACCATAAAGGTATTGCGAACCGATACCCATTCCTAATAACACTGCAGAATTTTGTAAAGGCATTAAAGCATAATAGAAATGAGGAACACAATAAACTCAATATGTACTACATAGGGTAGTTTTTACAATAAGGAAACACATGCATGGCAAACACGTGGCATTGTGAGATTAAGATCGGAATGCAGATTGTGAAATTTAGATTGGAATGTAGATCGGTGCTGCAAGTCCGAAACCTGATGAATGCCTCATGTCAATAACAGGTCCCGATACTGCTATTGGATAGGATCGGTCTTATCTCTAGTTCCTATTCACCATTTATTAAAAGTACGTTAGAATTTTGACCAGTTGCTGAAACCCTCTTGAAGAGAGGCTGCTGACTCCATGGGAAACAAAGCCACGCGCTTCAACTGAGATAGGACAGATTGCCTGCGATTTGTCTGTGAAGTCTCTCTGTACTACAAGAATTTCAAACATCTTTCACACTCTAATTGGTCAACTGGCACACTCTTGAATGGTTGTTTCCCTCCCTCAAAAATCATCCAAATTCAATTGGACAACCAAAAAATGTTATCAGCATATACTGTACCCTGCACAATATCTTGGCGTTTTTTCCTGCTTACAACTTTAAATTCTAGGGAACCTGAATACATTATCGAATACATTTTAATGCATATATAATGCTTTGTTGAGAAGATCTGGGTGCATGAATGTAAAGATTGATTACGGAAGATTTTTCTCTCTCAAGTCAAAATGAAATCTTATGTCTGGAATTGCAGTTTGTTACAACCTTGTCTTTAAGTGATTTTTGTTAAAAAATGGTGTTAGTATCAAATAGTTAGTATCAGCAAATCGCTGTCAACTTGTGTGTTCCAAACATGAAACATGCAGTAGTCATTTGTACATAGTGTGGCTGCAAAGTTACATTTACATTTATCAAAATTATTCACTAAACATATTCCAAGATTATGCCATCTATCTAGCTGGTATGTCTGAACAGGAGCGCATGTTCATGTCATATGAGATACACCAGGGATGCAACAGCCTACTGAACACATGCATCATTTCAGTTCCTGTGAGTACAAAAAGGAATCTACAACATCACACATGCCATATGTACAATATGATAGATCTGGATAATGTGATGCAGTGCTGGTGATGTGTGAAATTGGGCTTAAATATGCCTGGTAACTCAGCACCTCCTTTTATATAACAGAATAATAATAGTGAGGTATACATCAAAGCATTCTTTGCCCAATCCTTCGAAGCGAGTTTCCAAAAGAAGTGGGAGAAAAAACAAGATTCTCTTAAGTATTGTGATTCTTTTGTTTAGTGCTTAGTCCATTCGCTCAGTGCTAACACATAATAGGA
The DNA here is from genome assembly GCA_027495735.1 of Lutjanus campechanus. Taxonomy (NCBI): domain Eukaryota; kingdom Metazoa; phylum Chordata; class Actinopteri; order Lutjaniformes; family Lutjanidae; genus Lutjanus; species Lutjanus campechanus. The sequence continues at coordinate 17,757 of JAJHUR010091274.1, forward strand.
ATTACTTTCAACATGCTACAGGAAATTAATGCTCAAACATTTCCTTTGCTCTGTGGAAAGCAGTAGCTGCTGATTTCTTACTGCCAACTCGATCTATTATTCTGGCTTCAGCACTTCATATTGAAAAGCTACATCAACCCCAAAGGGTCAAAACTCAAAATTACCAGTAGGTTTAGAAATACAGCCACTACTTGCTGGAGCCTTTGTTTGCCAGAGGAGGCAGCAGATATATATAGTGATGTGCATTGTTTCTGGAAACATGAATCATAATATTTAGCATCTAGAGCTGTATGATTCTTGTTGAATTGCAATACATATCAAATCAGCACCCAATATTGTGATACAAATAGGGAGGTAAACATATCACCCCAGCTCTAGTGTCCAAACCCACTGTTAATTAAGACTTGAGCTCTTATCCGAGCTAGTTATCGCAGCCCATGTGAGACTGTGCTGAAGTGTGTTTTGGTAACGTGATTTGGACCTGGGCCTGAAAAGACAGGACCGCGTGTTCATCTGTGATGTTTAGATCCATTCTGCATAACTAGTGCAGATGGCATTCCTGCTTAACCAAAGATAGGAATCCACCAGAAATATGTTTGTTCATTAAGTGGCAATGAGGCTTGACAGCTCTGCATCCTCACTGCAGTGTGGCAGACCCGTTCCAACGAGAGCCCGACAATGCTGCACAGTGGGAGAATGACAGCAGAGGTTAAAGGATTTCTGCAGCAGCAGGGACAGAAAAGCAGGCCTGAGGTGTGAGCGAAGAGAAAGAGCCTCAGAACAGGCTGTGTGACCAGACCTGGAGGAACCACGCAGTGCAATTACTTACAAAAACTGTCACAAAGTCACCTTGTTAAAATACTAAGGTTTGAGGAAACTGGCTGCAGCGTCATGCCACCATAGCAGAATTATAATAGCCACGTTGGAAAGAAAGGCATTTAAAAATACTGTAAAGTGGCTTGCTGAGGTAAGAGAGTGTACAGCTGCAGGCGCAGCTATAGGTGAATCAGAGGGAGAAAATTGCTTTAGCACCCACAGCTGCACCACAGCTTTTATACTGTATAAGCTGATAATGTGACAAGAGGCCACAAACAGAAATGTGAAACATCATTCACCCTCAGATAATGGAAAAGCAAGTTTACAATAGAACATCATTTCTGCCAGGATTTCTAATACAGCATTACAAGCATTTATAGCAGGAAACTTGCAGAGCAACTGAAATTATTTTTTTAATTCCTCTACCAAGAGCAAAATGACATACTGCGGTTGTTTATACAGGCATGGTATTTACGGTCAAAGCAGGATAATACTGTTGCAGAAGTTGGGTTCTCACAGAATGTGGACCTCTATGTTGTACCAGGGTGTCTACATGTATCAGCAAATTAAAGACTATTTAATATTTAATTAAATCTCAGGCCAATTTTGAGATAAAACTAAAGATGTGAAAATACAGGTGTACTCTTCTGAGTAAACACATATTGTCAGTTCAAAAGGCAAAATGACAATAAATGGTTGCGTTAAGAGTATTTGTCCAAATAAGTTTATTTGTGTGAAAAAATGAATTTGTCCTTGATATGAATCATTACAAGTGTCTGAAATTAGGTTATATTCAGGTTGGGTACGGCACACAGTATTTTTATGTCAGTACTATCAAGTACCAATTTACATTAAATCAACTGGTGCCAAATTTCGATACCTAGGAGTGCGAGAGACTATCTAAGAGTATAGTACGAGCAGCAGTAGCTTGTTTAAGTCACAGAGCGGAGTGAGTCAGGACAATAGTGAGCCGAAAGCAGCCACAAGTGTTGTTGCCACTGTCTACATAATGTGAAATGTAAAGACAGTGATGGAAACATGTCTTACCAAACACAAAACACTAAGTTAAGTCTAAAAGCTAAAGAGTGCATCATTTTCATAGCTTGAAAGCTAAATCTCTCACGGCAGCTTCAGCTAAAAATGTTAGCACACCCAACACACCTAACTGAGCCAAAAGTCCAGCATGAAGGACGCACCAGCTATTGTGAGTTCTAAACCAAAAATACATTTCAATGTTGTGTCATATTGTCAAGAATATAATTATCATATAAATTCACTGAAATATCTTGATATTATATTAAGAACATATCTCCCACATTGATCTGGAGTACTTGGATTACTCTGTGGAAGTTATGCTAAAATATTAGTTGCTATATCCTATTAAAAAAGCTCTAACTATAACAGTGTTCTCCAGACCTCATCATTCCAAAAATACTTTTATGTCGGTGGCATTTGAGATAAAACGTGCTGCAGACTCTGACGACTAAGACCACTGAGAACATCATTTTCCATATATTTGAACATTAAAAGGAAGTTACATTGGCTTGATAATTAAAATGTCATTACAGAAACTGTCATTTGTGTCTTGTGAATGCTATTAGAAGAGCTGTCGTCTGCATTAGCAAGTGCGTCAGCTAGTACTTGCCACACAAGAGATTGACAACAAAATAAAGACTGTCAATGACAAAGAGAGATGATAGACTGTACGAGAGGGAGAGACAAAGAAACATCCTGTCAGTGCTCATGAACAGATCCAACAACAATTTAAAATTTGGTTTCCAGGCAATTTTTTCCCACATTTGTTCTTTTGTTGTGAGGATTTTCTCATTTATTTGTTCATCCACTTTGGCAGTGTTGGCTCATTTACAAATACTAAGACATCTAAATGCTGATTGAATGCTGATTTTTTTTTTTTGCTGCACTTGTTGGTGATGTGTGACTGGCACAGGCAGTTTGAGCAAACAGAAAGAACATATTGGAAATAGGCTAAATGCAAATGCTGATGGGTGTCCCGCTACATCCACACTTAGATAACCAAAGTAAATGTCTTTGAATTTCTGCCTCATTAACATTCACAGCATGACGCACATAATTACACTTTAAAAGCACAATTTATGCGCCATTAGTAGTTCAAGTGGAACTAGCAATGTGTGGCATCATTTAAAATAATTTCAAATTTTAAGTTCTATGCAGAAGTGGACACAATTTGTCCCCTGAAAACTTTCTATAATGAACCTGGCTTTCTGATGCATATAATACCTGATTAGTGAGTGGGGCTGTGTCTGTTGTTGTAACATGCTTCTAAAGCCTGTGCTTCTAATCCACTGGTTATCAAACTTTTTCTGGCATGAACCCACTTCAGAAGCTGGAAAAAATAGCACACAACACAACTTTTCTAACTTATCAATCATTAATAAGAAACTAATAAAAAAAAGGTTCAAAGTTCAAAATATGTCCTGTGCAGTGTGTGCCTAATGTTTTTAGGCACCTGCATTTACTGTATTCGGTATTGCACTTTTGTATTTTATTTATTGTGTCTGCTTGATATGTGTAGGACTACAAATGGAAATTAGCCTAACAATAAATCTGGTGCAAGCATGTTTTCATTTCATGTTTATGATCATTGTCACTGCACACTGTCCTTTCAGAAATTAAATAAACAAAACTAACTAGCAAACTCTTTATTGTTTATTTCCCCTACATAAAACAGCTCTCTCGTCTTTCCCCGGTCATCTACCTGCAGTGGCTCTATGCCTCAACAGTGGACCCACCCCCCAGTTTGAGAACTACTCAACAGCATCATCCTATAAGACATGTAACACTTTTTATTTGTCACTGTTGTCCTACAACCAAATAATATTTGTGACTCTCAGAGACCAGCAGCGATAGAAAATAAGATACAAGATAAAAGATAAGGCAAGAATTTATGATAAAAAACAAGAACAACTTAAAACAAGATGAATAACTCAAGATGAGTTAAGAAGATAAACAAGATAATTAAGATGAGGTTGCATCATGCACAGTATGTATATTATATATTATAATTAGGGCACTTGGATGAGGCAACATTAGAGCTTTCAGCACATGTATAAAAGCCACCATTCAAAAACAGGATTTCATTCAATATTTTTCTTCTTCATCTAATAGATTTGGGAAATATCAATATATCAGCATTGTGATTTTTTTTTTTTTTTGCATTTTTTTGAAGATTAATCAACATACATATCTAGCACAAAAAAGAGGGTAAAGGGGGAAAAATACATAAATAACATAAAAACAAACACAAAAATGACAGCAAGATCAGAAAATAAGCTATAATAATAATAAAATAACAAAAAATATATATTTTATATTGTGATATTAGACTAGATGTACACAATTTTGGATATTGTTATATTGTGGTACAGCATTAGTGTCATCTCCCTGATTTTAAAGCGTGTATTACAGTAAAGAACTTATCAGAACGTTCTAGCTGCTCTATTATTTGCCTTTACACACTCAGTCATTATATTGACATGACTGATGATTATTCATCAAAACTTTCATTGTGTTAATATTTTGTGGAAGTACCAATCATCATCCACGCAATATTGTTGCAATATCGAGAAATCAAGGTATTTGGTAAAAAACACTGATATTTGATTTTGACCATATCATCCAACCCTATCCACTGATCTAAGTTTTGTACTAGACCACTGCTGTTGTTTTGTGCACCGACAAGCTGTTGAACCTCAAAAAAGCCTCTTACAGCATGTGCCGCCGCTGATAATGATGTCGAGGCATAGTGGCGGTAAATGAGAGTACCTCACAAAGGCAATCTGTATCTCCTCGATTGGAACAAAAACCAAAAAATGCTGCAGCCGTGCAATCACACAGCCAGTGCAATTCACGTAGGCCTGAGAACATACAATTCCTCTGAGAGATCAATAGAGTTGTGTCAGACAAAAAGAACATTGCTTGAGGAGAGTAAGCAATCTAGGGAGTGTCAATCTGGAGGTTGCTGTGGTGAACAAAGACTGCAGTGACTTGTGCGATTACCTCAGGATCAGTCATTTAGGGAAACTCATCTGAGAGATGTTTGGGCAGAGCATGATATACCAAGACATAAACCTCATTGGTGATTCACCCAGTGAAGTACCTAAACTTCCTAAGTGGGCATACGCCAGTCCAAGGACAGCCCAGCAGTATTTACTGAGCTTCCACCTTCCTGAGTGCAACTCCTGCTCCCCAATGACCAGGTCCTTTGTGTGTGCTGTTGACGGTGGCAATGATTATAGTGATAATGATGATGATGACAGTGATGGTGATGAGTATTAACAGGCTAGTTGGGGGGAGATCTCCTGGGGCTGGGTTCAAAACGACAGCGCTGTGCCGTGCCAGACGCACACACCACTCCTTTGACATCATGTCACATTGGGAGCAGATTATCTCCTCTTCCTCTTTTCCCTCTTTTCTGTTTTCCTCCACCTTGACAGCCTCCTGCCACAGCGCCTTGGAGAACCATTCACAGGTGACAGGCTCCCTGACTCTGCCTCCCTCCATCATGCTCACGGTCTTACTTTTGTCCTTTTCCCTTTACTCACCACCCTCTGCGCCCTCCCTCTGTATCTGAGCGTTTTGTCTCTCCTCTGTATATCTGAGCACTCTCCTTCACCTGTATCCCCTCCCCTCTGAATCTGTCTCACTCTTTCCCTCTCACACTTGTTCTGCTCCCCCATGGGGTAATTGCTCGGAGCCAGGCTTCCATTTTTATGACTATAATCGAGGCCAGAATGCTTATGCCTCTAGATTTCTCCTTGCCTGTGTCACAGCAGCAGCACCAGGGAGAGGAAGGCAGATAAGACCCAGAGGAGTGGAGAAAATCACTAGTCGATTGTAATTAGAGTCCTTATTTCGCCTATGGAGGTGGAATAGACACTATCGCCTGCAGAGAGAGAACTCAACCTTTCTGCAGCGCTTATGGCATGGAAATGCATAATGGCAAAAACACTGCCTTGAAGCTTTGTCCTGGCCCCAACTATTAACTCCTTAAGCTGGGTCACTTAGACAAAGATGACTTTGGCTTCATTAAAACAGAGACAGAGGCTAGCATCGGTATCTCAAGTGGGTAATATTTCAGCCAGCTCATCAAGAAGCCTTTAAGAGGGTGCTGGAGTTGTAGCACTCAAAGCAAGGTCAACTCATGGGCTTTGCAAAGAACGATGGTGTCTGTGTGTGTGTGTGTGTCTGTGCTTGATTTGGAAGAAAACCGGGTCACAGAGTGTAACTCCAGTTTGCTATGGAGAAGCAGGAGGCAGACAGATTTTTCACGTGTAATGGACTCCCAACAAAGTGGGAAAATTCCACTATGGGGTTTTCTGGGAGGCAGTGTGTTGAAACACCGTAGCGTGGCGCGCCTAAGAGGCCATTTTTGCCAGTTGTGTGGTACATATAGGCATGTCCAGGCGCAGCTAATAACAGCATTACTCTGAGGGCAAAGCCTCATAATGGGGGAGGAAGAGAAGCACACCAAAACACAATGTTTCCAAGGGCACGAAACCACAATCTTGATACTAGAAATTATCTGCTCGACGGCGCTTTAGATTGCAGGGACTAATTTGACCGCAAAGTCACATTTATGTTTGAGGGAAAATCTCTCCACAACACAGAAAGGATAAAGAACTAAATCAGTTTCCTCCTCTGACCCTGTCTGAAGCTCTTGCTCTCTTGCTGCAACCACATCTTAAGTACCTGCCAGATAAAAGGCCTTGATTTTGAACCAGGCTTCTGATCATGATAATCATGATATTTAACAGAGGACGACAAAAAGAAACACAAACGCAGAAGCACATAGACTTGCTGCAAAATGCGGCAAGTATGCAGCTGGTACATGTTGACAACAAAAACAACAGAAACTGCTTTCATCACTCTAGATGACGCCTGAAGTTTTGTTGATACTGGATATCAGCCAGCTGTTTTTCCAGGTAAAACTGTAAGGCTTTGCTGCCCTGGATTTTGGCTGTAAGTCTATTTTGATATCTATTTCTATTGAAACTGTGTCATATTGAGAGCAATAAAAAGCAGAGTCAGATTCTTTGTATGTGTACACGTTTGGCCAATAAAGCTGATTCTGACTCTTGTCATTCGTTATGGCTGAAAATGTGCAGTGTTTCTGCAATAAGCCTTGACATTTCAAGTTAAGTTAATAAAGGGAAAATTTGGCAGTCAGCATTGATGGTAAATGTAGTCAATAGAAGCAATAAATTCCTCAGTGCGTCCTTTATTGACTGAGAAAGCGGAGTTCTCCTGCTGCAAAGTCTGTTGTTCTTCCTGCATCCAGTGACGTTGCCAGGTGCATTGAAAGAAATTCACAATGTCACTGCCCATCATTGACACAGACAAGTGCCAAATTTTTCCTTTAATATGTCAACTATACATAGCAAGTTTACTCTCCAACAATGTGTGAGCTGTCAGGGAGGCACAAGCCTCGTCATCACTTACTGTATCATGCTTCCCACTCTTTCCGTTTCCCCAGCCTACTGATGCTGTGACATAAACAACTAAAATAGGCACGCTGAAAAGCCATTGAAGACGTGTGTGTACATTAAGAAGTGCTTGGTGAGGATAAAATCAAAGTTGAGGCAACAAAAGCACCCCCCCCCCCCCACCCGCAGCTATTCCTCTCCTGGGAGATGCGGTTGGAAGCAGAGATGAGGGCAGAGTGATCAATGAGATGCTCTTTAAAGACCTGACCTCACACTCATTGATGCCTGTTATGTGGGTGCTTCAGGCTCCATTCCTAGACAACCTAAGGGCTCCTGTATACTTGTTTCGAAATCGAATTTGGCTTGTTCTCAAAAGGATGTTGAATATGGTGCTGGGTGCAACTGTCAGGATAGTCCAACATCTACATCCTTTAAAAGTATTCATCCATGTTTACAGTACATGTACTGTATTTGTGCATAAGAACACCTGTATCAAGAACTGACTCTGGTTTAAGGTGCCCTGTGAAGTCTTCAGGTTGTCTACATCTGTAAATCCCATTCTCTTGAGCACAGATTTTTTTCAAACTTGGTACACATGTCCACTTTGACAACCAAAATCAAATCAGTTCACCCTCGAGTCAAAGGTCAAGACCTCACATTCACGTGAATGTGATATCTCAGGAACATGTAGTGGGAAAGTTTTTGCCAATAACTAAAAAATTCATGCACCAACAATGACAAAATTTCACACAAATGTCTAATAGGATAAAATGATGAGTTGGTCAACTTCACTGTGGCATCATAATGTTCAACTCTCTACGAGTCCTCTGTGCTCTGTAAAAATAGTCTCTAAGTGAAGACAGAATGTTTCTCAAAGTCTTCTCTCTATATATTATACAGGCATGGATATAATCTGAAACCTGTCTGGTTGGCAGAGGTGTACAACCGTGAGGTGGCAATTCTCTCATGTAAAGAAACTAAAGGTAAATATACCATCATTGTTATTCATTAAAATGTACTGTGCATATCCTTGAGGCCTGACGAATGTGCTGAATGCATTTCCCTCCTAATAGCGACTTTTTTGAACATTTTAAATCCTGCATTGTTTACATCCATCTCTTGCAGCGTTCTTCGTCCTAGTGCATTATTTTTATGACACAATCAACAACTGTCAATCAGCAGAAAAGCCTTGCGAGTGTATACACACAAAAGAGGGATCCTCTTGTAAATACATATATAATGACCACCTCTAATGGTCAAAAAATCCACAGGGCACCGGCAATACCCCTTTACTATGACAGCCAGGTAGAGCCTGCCAAAACGTGAAAGTTAAGCCGTTATCACAACCTTATTTCAGTCATGTCAGCCTTTGACGAACCTGCTGAAAGTACAGCAAATCCATGTCGTGTAACCATAACTATTTACCTTCAGTCAGTGTGTGATTGTGGCCTTTGTAAGGGTTCATTCCAAACACCAAATTCTTAAAGCAATGTAGCCTAATTTACTTAACTGATTACCCAGTCCAACTAAGATAGAGGAAATGTATAAAGCGTGAAGCGTACGGAAGCATAACAGATGTATTTTTTCGTTCAAAGTTGCCAAAGTAAATGTGACAATTAACTGTAAATTGGACTTCAGGTCAGCCCTACAACCTTGCCATGCATTTGAATGAAGTTATTAAGCTACTAAAAAGTAAATATCACTTGACTTCCGACCCTGGTTTTAAGATGTGTTACAAAGATACCTCCACCATCATAACAGTCCTTTTGATGATGCAATCTTGTGGCACTCTCTTTCAAATATTTACATAGCTGTAAATATGTTGGAAATTCACCTGACATGTGCATATTATTTGGGTAGAAACACCAACATTGTCTGAAAGCTAAGAAAGCAAAGAATGGATGAAAAAGAAAATCATGCCAATTACCTTGCAAATCGGTCTATAAGACATATTCCAATGCCTTGCCACACACTCAAGTTTTTACTACATTTCATATCTGTACACATCCACCTATGACCTTTGGTGATTTCAACTGAAGCAAATTGTTGCATGTTTGCTGTTGCAAAGTATTTCCACTAGAACGAAAAGAAAATGTCAAATGTCATAAGTGCTTGACAAACGTGGGTACTTCGATCTGAGTATACTCGATCACTCTAGAAAGGTTTCCTAATCAGGCAATGATATGGTGTTTTTTATATGAATGTAAATGCACAGTGGTAGCTCAGACAAAATGCAGTCAACCATTTTCTTCATTAAACAGTTGTAAACTGCTGATGACCAAGTGGTTAAAAGCAACTTGACTGAATGTGGCCACTAGCACACTTCATACACTGAACCTCTAGCTGCACTCCTTGTACGGCAAACTGGGTACAAGCTTGACTAAAATGAAAAAATCTTCATGTTAGATACAGTAGTATCTGGCTTGAGGAGTTTGTCAGCCGTTCAGATCAAGCTTTCAGTAACACAAAGAGAAGAGAAAAATGGTGATAATATGCAAAAGAGCTGGTGATTGTGACTGACATCTGAAATTTAATAAGAAAATGATAACTGTCGGGCTGTAACAAACGATAATTTTCACTGACGATTAGTCTAACCATTATTTTCTTGATTCATCAATTTGTCATTTGGTCTGTAAAATGTCAGAAAATTGAGAAAATGTCAACCAGCGTTTCTCAAAGCCCAAGATGATGTCCTCAAATGTCTTGTTTTGTCCACAACACAAAGATATTCAGTTTACTGTAAAAAGGTGTAAAGAAACCAAAAAATATTCACATATTAGAAGCTGAAATTTTGACTTTTTTCTTAGAAAATGACTCAGACAGATGAATCAATTATCAAAATAGTTTGAGATTAAATGCAGCTCTAAATAACAGTAATAAGCACAATGTGCTACACACTACACAAACTACACAATGTATGTGCTGCAAATGGTATTTTGCTTGATGATTCTCATAAGGAATTACTGAGTATTAGCGTTATTATTTTAAATATTTTAAAAAAAATACTAAAAACATCTGAGGTCTTTGGAATAAAAAAGTAAACTACATTGTCAAGACACACCAGAGTGCCAGGAATGCTGAATCCACAGAAAGGACTAGCTGTCTGGATGAGTGCCACAGCCTCCCACCGCTTCAATTACACTTAAGATGAAACAGATAAAAAAGTAGGTCTTAGATAATCCTCGAAACAACCCCGTCGGTTAAATTAAAATTTGATAAGATAATAAATATTGAAGAGGAGAAATTTGTAAAGTTAATTCTAAATTACAACACAGTTCTAGGTTATGTGGCTGAGTCAGGCTTGAAAAATAGCATGTGTGATTCTTAAAAGCGCGCTGGAACGTGCAGAAAGAAAAACATTGACATTTAAACACTTAAATGGGGTCTGTAATAAACCATTATGGATGTGACATCCAGATGGTGGATCAGTGCTATTAAAGGCACAGCGCACAGACAGGACTCTAATAAGCAGGAGCTGCAGCACGACAGCACCAAATCCTCGAATTAATGGCAAAAAGACTGGGGCTTGTTAGTAGTCAGTGGGGAAGAAAGAGGGAAGACATAAATCTAAGCAAATGAACACACAAGGAGAATGCAATCATATGTTGGTGAAAATTTCCTTGTTTGGGCATGTGGGCAAAGCCAGTGCAGCTGTAACTACAGCAGTGACAGCAACCAAAGTTTGGAAAGGGAGAAAAATGAAGGAGTGAATAAGACAAGTGAAGGGAGGGAACCCTCCAATGAAAATGCAGAAAAAGGCATAAAAAAAGAAATGATAGTAGAGTCATAGAGTAAACACTTACCAAACACCCAGTCATCTTAAACCCCAGCCCTAACCGCGACCACAGCTACAGCACAGCAGACTTGCATGTTTACATCGACAGCCAGATCCCTCGAAGGTCTGCCTCTCAACAATCACAGGAAAGCCTCACGCAAAAGCGCAGAGGGGAAAAAACACACTCACACAACAAGCCCAGTCTCTGACCTCCTCCATCTTTTCACTCTCACTCACCCTCTGATTTGCCTCTCCAACTCTGTTAAATACTGAGAACGATCATTTTACAGTCTCTACTCTTTAACAGGAATCCCCTCAGAGGCATGTCTCCAGTCAGCCAGTCGCTCTGAAAGCAATGGCTCAGGCAGGCTACTTGCTCTTCCTGCTTGCCTGCATGGATATCTGCTCTAACCGGACGAGCCACTGAGGAATACTCTAGGGAAGGAAGTGACATCGACAGGTGCTCCCTCCTTCCTTCCTTCATTACTCATGTAAACAATACACACTTTCCTGCAGTAAGCCTTCCGTGAGTCATTCGTTAATAAATACCAGAGAACACATTTCATTCATTTCTTCAACTTAAGTGTCACTCAGGGACAGACAAGGTATGTGAGATGTCACAGAAGGGAATTAACATCATTAATAATGAGCAAAATCTCTTTAGCCCAGTTTGCTCTGCACTGGATTCCCAGGAATATGGAGAGCTGGAGTGAAGCCAAAGAGAAAAGGAGAGTGTGTGTGTGTGTGTGTGTGTGTGTGTGTGTGTGTGTGTGTGTGTGTGTGTGTGTGTGTGGCAGAAGGGAGCGTGGATGAATCACACAGAGAGACAGGCATAGATGGAGTGAGTCAGAGGGCATGTCCCTCCACAGGCTCACAAAACCTGCTAGAGATGATCTTCCTGGTTGTCCATTCATGCAAGCCAGGCCATGACTGCAGGCAATAAACAACCAATAGCTCCTAGTCAAGCTTATTCCACTTCAATATTTCCACAAGACAAAAAAAGAAATAAAACAAAGTCCATTCTGACCACAGCTGTCCCACAAACAAAAATCTTTTTTTTTTATCATCCCAATCTAGAGATGGGGCCGATCCAATCCATCCATGTTATCGGGGCCTGACGACAACATAAAACAGTCCATTGGGTATCAGACTTGACTGACACTGATTAGCATTTTGATCATAATTACACAGCGCCACATGTTTTCTATTTGTAAACTCTACTCTAGGCAGTGTAAATTAAGAGCTGAATAGCACTTGCCACTTCAAATCTGCATTTGCATGTAATAGAAGAGAAGCAAGTTCTAAAAATGGTGGTACAATACACCTGAACTGAAGAAATTAGCTAGCCACCTCATTCATGGTGTAACAATAAACTGGCACATAAATGACAATTTCTAACATAAATGACCATGTTCTGAACAAACGCATCACAAACACTAATAAACTTGTATTTGGGAATATAACCTAGAAAACTCTCAGCAATGCATTATGGGAAATTATGCAAATGAGCATCATCTCTCAGCCTACCAGCTGCACATGTGAACGTCACACAGTCAGAATCCTACAGCGCCCTACAATGGTTGAAGGACACCATTACACAAGTTACATTACACAAACTACACAAGCTTTGCAGACTACATCTCAGTTTCAGCCTCATGATAATAACAATAACAAACATCAAGAAAAAAAGAGTGCTGGTATCAATACAATATTGGCATCGGCAGATATCCAAATTCAGACCCAAATTGGATCAGAAACTGGAAAAGGGTGCATTGGTACATCTCCATCCAAAAGGAAATAGAAAACAACTTTCTGCTTTCAGCTCTGTGCCACAGTAAGTTAAATGATTACAGTGACAACAGGGTGCACGGCACAAATTCACAGAAAAATAATTTCCACATATGTTGCCAAGTGAATTTCTTCTTAGTAGAATGTGTGAGTCACTAGTTTCTATAAATGTCACTATATATAAATGATTCATAAAAGATGCAACAGCTCCATAGTATGAGACATTTACCATGTATAAATGGGCTCTGAGTGAAGTATAAAAGAAACAAACACACTACCTGTTCTTTGACGGAGGCCAGGATGTTGTTGGCGGTGTTGTCAGCCTCCATGTTGCGGCCAGTTGAACTGTCGCGGATGGTCAGCAGAAGCCCCTCCTCCGTCACTGGGCTCTGCTCAGGAGCTGGCATTCCTCCTGTGTAGACACACACACACACGTACACACACACAACATGATCTGGTCACCGCAGGCACTCTTCTGAAAAAACAACAACAACCCACAGTCTTGAACACACATACCAGACTGTGTGCATGCGTGTGCAAACACACTACACTCTTTGAGTCAACCACTCCCCGATACACACAGGCGAGTGATGAGGAGTGACTATCAATGGTCACACGCCGCCACCACCAGCAATACACAAACGCACACCCACACACGCCATATGGCTCAAAGGGAAAAAGGCTGTCAATGTTTCACGTCTGTGACAGTGCAAATCAAAGCCATATGGCCTTGAGACAACACACAAGTTAAATAATGATTTGTGTATGTAATACAGACACATAAAAAAATATAACACAAACAACAACAGCCAACAATTCTAATGTAGGCACAAAACAATGCTGGCGATGCAAAACCTGCCCTAAAATACTAAGGATGTGTGCCCTAGGGTACCATTCACATTTGGACCGATATTGTACCACTGCCTGGAATTCGGTCCCGGTATCCAAGAGTACTTTTTTTTTGGAACTTTTCTCTCTCTTATATCAAAAATGTCATTTAAGTTGTATAAAATAAGTCCAAACTTCTCAATTCCAACATTGGTATTCATCTAAAACATTTTTTTTTAATCTAGAACATCTTACACACCACAAGAAATAAAATCTCTCCGTACCCCAGACTTGTCCCTACAACCTGCAGCTAGTCAATCAGTCATCAGAGAATTTAACCCTGTTGTTTAAGAGTCAGAGGAAGCACATGTGATATCCTCCCTATTATATTTCTGTTGTCACCAGAGACCTATATACGTAGACACTGCATGGGGCTTTGGCTCGTACATTAATGTCATCATGCTTTACATGAAGTAAGAAAAAAAATGTGTTTTTTTCTAACTTACTCTACACAGATTACAAGCCCTCGAATGTCACACCGCTCATTAAGAGCAGTTCAGAAATAAACATATTATGAGATCACTCAACACTCCATCTTGCCAGGATTCAAGTTATGCGTTTGTGTCCACACCAAAAGTGGTGCGGCCACTAGCATCCTAGAAGGGACTACTGGCAGCTACAGGCATGGTTTTAGGTGTGACAACAGCAAGAAGCGTCCATGGAAGTGACTTGTCTCGAACAAACAATGGCCGCTCCTGAAAAAATTAGTTGAGCTACTCATTTATATCAGAACTAGAGTATTTCTTCACTGAACGAACAAAAAATGGCATTGAAGACTTTTCTTGATGGAAAAGATGTTTTCACTCTTCTATCACCCGGCTTCGGCAACAGTTTGATTTGACTGACTGAAGTTAGCCCGTGTTAGACGTGATAGACAGATGGTTCATCCAATCATCTGCCAAGTATTATTTTGATAGTGCTTGCCCTTTTCCAAACATTTTCTAAGGACGACTTTCCAGATGGCTTTGTGCGGCAAGCTATAGTGCATAACTTCTGTCGACCCCTAGCGGAATTCTGCGTTATGACAACAATAAAGCCGGCACTTCCATATGACGTATGCCCAGGTGTACATGAAAATGATAAATATTGAAAAATATGGCGAGATGTTAGAGGAGCCGATCGGCTTAATCAGCATTGTGTCATCTCCTCTAGTAGTGGCTTGGGTGAAATGGACATTTACGGACATGTAGATGTTACGCACTATAGCTTTAAGTGTTTGCATCGAGGAACCACACTTGTGACCACTTTTGGCTCGCTATTGCCCTAACTACTTTGGCACAGATAACATGAATCGGTACTCAGTAGCACCAATGTTATTCGGTTGGTACGCTTAAAAGTACAGAGTTTATAACCCAACCCCAGTGTTCTCACAGGTGAATACTACAATCATTCGTGTGTGAGATGCAGTGGAAAGGTTGAAGGAGATGAGCGAGGGCAGGCCTTTGAAAAAAAAAAATAAAACAAAAAACAAGTCAGCAGCCCGACGGAAGAGATAAGGTGTTCCCGTCTCCTTCGCTCTCTCTGGCCTCTCGTCTGGGATTGAAATGAGAAAGTAGAACGAATAGTTATGGTCTCATTATATCTGTTGACAGGGAGAGTGTCAGGGGAACGCTGCTCAAGGTGGATCCATATTTACTAGAAGGAGCCTGTTGAGCCAGACAGGGCAGCTAGAGGCTGCGATGGCTGCCTCACAGCACAGGGCTGCAGCAGCAGACAAAAGCAAGGCGGTCTAATAACACAGGAGGTATGCGACTTTAGGGAAACAGGGATTTTACTGTGACTTTTACTGCCTTGGAGATCCACTGCCGCTGTCATCTCCAAGATACGAATATAAAGACATATTCCACACGGTGGTTTCTACACATATATTGTGACTTTCATGATTTACTAAACCATGCAGTCTAGGTGACGCATGTTGTGGTTAGACGACATCTTTACATGTGAATATGTGGAGGAATATTAGCAGCTGAAATCACCATGAAATAACCACATGGTAATTTACAAAATAGCCTTGCCTCTAGCAAGTGAATACTCCCTCCATGAAAATCTCTATTATAGTATTCTAATCCATAATGGCTGTTTGAGAATGACTGGAGGGCCTGACGTACAGTAGCTTTACTGAATGAGTCAATTTCGTGCTGACACTTCATTTTAAAAGGGTTAAAGGGTCATATACTGTCATGTAAACGCACTCCCTGGCTTGAATCTGTCTGCACGCTCACACACACACACACACCCAGAGACCAGTAAGGAATCGTTTAGCTCATGCTGACAGCCAGTTTGTGTGAGCTGGTTGGGTTGTTTACAATGAGAACATTACAGTTTTTGGCCAGGGATGAGGCAGTTGGGGAGGAGGGCATGATGTTCTTGGGAGGTCCCCGAGACATTTTAACGAAACGTGATCCAGAGGCATTCTCAGAGTCTGTCACCAAGACCATTTGCCCACCCTGGCGTTAAATGACAGATAAGATTCTACTACTACCAAGTATGTTAGTCTGCACAGGATATTCCATGTATCCCCCTGTCAGTCTCCCAAATTCCTTCCCTGCTCATTCATAGTGTTGCAACATGTTTAGCCCCACTCCCGCCCACCTCCACTGCAGCCTCTGAATCAAGGACATGGCACTTGATTCCCAGAAAACACAGCAACAGGAAACGGGGAAAGCTGTTTGAATTTGAAAAAGCTCCTCCTCTCTGACTTCTGCACAAACACAGAGGAGAACAACACAGACAGGACTGGCTGAGAGCAAATTTTGAATCTGACAGAAGTTGCCAACCCGGTCAGGGTGGACAAAATTCTTTCCTTTCTCTCTCAGTATCCTCTCAAAGATGGACAAAGAGAAGTGTGCAGCTACAGATTCTATGGACTCTTATTGCCAGAGTGTCTTCTGCTTTACTGTGGAACTCACTGCCTCTAGACATTATAATGGCAAGCTCTCTCTGTATTTCTAAAAGTAAAGTAAAGGCCTGTCTCAATCTGGCTTTAAACTTTTATTTGGGAGTAATGCTATAACCTTAGTCTTTATTTTTTTAGTCATTATTTTTTTCCTTGGTGTTTCTCTTACTTCATTATACCAACTTTTATTTATCACTTGTATTGTTTTTATTCTTGCAATTTTTGTTTGTTTTTTTATTGGCTTCCTCTCTACATCGTTTTAATTTTGTTATGTGAAGCACTTTGGGCTGCATGTTTGTTTGAAAGGTGTTATAAAATAAAGCTGTGTTGACTTAATTGTTATTTAAAGCTACTACAAGGAACTTTCATATTTTGTTGATTTTGGAGGGGTTTTTTTGGACTGGTAGTGTTTCCACCATAATAACATCAAAAATAAAATTATCTACATACAAATCTCCCCCTGCTTCATTTTAACTGCCTAACTTACTACTCACTGTAACTGCCAGGTAACATGCAAAAGCAGGCTCATTTAAACTGATTTCATGGAGAATCTGACCCGGTGGCAGACATTAAGAATAACTTGGCCTATACAAAAATAGCCAATCTTCTTATGTAGGTCATATAGAAGCATCAGTATTAAATTGTGACTCTTTTATAACCAGTCAAAAACTTGTAGTAGCTTTAAATCACTATGGCTCAACTATAAAATGTGCCTTTCTGTAAGCCTTCATTATTTGATAAAACACACCTTCCATTAAAAAAAAAAAAAAGACTTACTAGCCCATGAAAAGAAGAAAATTCCTCACGCCTTGACCACAATCTGTGTATATAATCTGTCCAAATGAATATTTCTCAGCAGTCTAAACTTGACTGTAGGAAAGTGCACACTAAGCAGACCGTAGGAAATGGGACCACAGAAAAAACAACACACAAAAGGGAAAGCAAACCCTATTGAAGGCACCATTAAGCAAAGAAAAAATGTGATGTGTATCTGAGCCTACCTCTGAAATTCCCCATTTTATCTGGTCCAGAATGATTTCACTCTGCTTAGCTCTCTCTGGAGTTTCTCAGCAGCTTTTTGTTAGGAGGAGTGAAGACAACGATGCTGCTGCCAACCTACCACAGTCCTATAGGCACACGGCTGACTGGTTCTTCAACATTTCTCCTTGTGTTTCCCTCCAAATGCTGAGGGGAAAAATAACCTCTCTGAACTGCCTGGCGGTGAGAAAACTTCCCTCAAACAGTTTGAAGAGCAAAGCTGAGAAGTAGGTGAGGAGCTAAGGAGGCGAGCCCAGTCTGTGCAGATGTCAAGGCTGTCATTAGGTTAATGCCTAAGGATCATGCAGCGTAGTTCCCACAGAGTTAAGATGACCTCATCCTGGAGGCAACAAAGAGGCAAACCAGTGTCTAATTATTAGTATTATGGTTATTTCCCCTGACTAAGCAGAAAATAAACACTCTGCAGACGACAGCATGACAAAATCTTCGAGCAAAGCTAATGACAAAATAAACATGGTTATTTTTAACTGATTTCTTTCAGTAACACAGATTTGTTCAGCCATTCAACATGAACTAATAAGCATCTCTTTTACCAGACACTCTTTCTAGTCAAAGCTAAATCTCTCCTTTAAAGTATCATAATCCTCAGTGTCTCCAAGCCTGCCAAGAAAAGTCTTAGTCTGACCCCACCCTGACTCGTCAGATCACGTGATCTGATCTACTGACCTCAGACTCCGGCCACTCCTCTGAGCTTCTTACACAACCCCTCTTTCCGTGACTCTTCATCAAATGTGGTTTATGGAAGGAAGGAAAAGGAAATGGAAGATACAGCGCAACAAGTTTTAAAATCTGACTAATTCTGTTAGTGTCAAATCTTCTGAAGGGAATGCAGCTTTAAGAGAGCTCAGACAGATCTTCTGTCCCAGATTCAAATACTGCCTTCCTGCATCAATTTCATCTACAGACATGAATTCATCAGTCCTCTGATCCGTCTGAAAGCCACCTGTGTCTTGTGTCACCTTCCCCAAGGAGCACTGCAGTGGCAAATATATTATCAGCCATCGCACGGGCTACGTTTACACACACACACACACACTGAGGAAACCAGGTTACCGGGAGAAATCAGGTTAAAGCAGAGAACAGGTTTACATCCACCACAATAACACGATTATTATTGTAACAGCGGTCTTAACAGGGGCATATTTTGAGTCAACACTGCATATTTGAGAGTCTTGGTGATTCATGATTCTGCATCCAAAAGACTTGTTTTCTTTTCTTGTCAGAGGAGAGTATTTGGATTGACGATGTGGTGAGAGGTCAGGCTCTTTAATGGGAGTGTTCATGTATCCGAATTGTAGAAATATCTTGCACTAGGGTTGCAGTTTTTGTGCAGTTTAATTAACCAATAGTTGAACACAATAGCAATCAATAATGGATTACTCTTGACTATATAAAGTGATACTAAATGCACTTTTTCTCATTTTTATCTCAAGGTCCAGTGTGTGAGATTTATGGGGATTTATGGGCAGAACATGGCAATATTCATAAGTGTGTTTTCATTAGTCTATAGTCACATGGAAAAAAAGAATTGATAATGTTTTGTTACCATAGAATGAGCATTTATATTGCATTATGTTGTTTCCCCAAGACTGTTCCACTTAGTCCCACCCTACTGCCCTGTGATTGCAGAGTACTGTCACACTGTCACATGAGCACAGTATCGGACCAATACCCGATGCTGGTATCAGTACTGCTGTATCAAGTTTTCGGGCTTAAACCTACCCAAGTCATTTTTTTGTCTAAACATACCCAAGGAGTTTTTGTGCCTGGACCTAACCAAACTCTGACTGAAAACTGAAAATAAGTTTTTAAAAACTGAAAATAAGGCAACTAAGTCTAAAAAAAAATTTACAATTTGTAAGCTAACTGCTAGATGCCACTCAATCCTACACACTGGTAGTTTAAACAATTCTAGCAGCAAGTTAATTTCGTGAGACATTAATTCACGAAGCGCAAACACTTTAAACAAACAGAATAATAAAACAATAAGACTGCCCCTCAAAACAGCTTGTCTGCTCTTATTCAACATCTTATCTTAAGGGGTGCAATTACTACCATTTCTAGATCAACATGGCAGACCAAACCAAATCAGGAGAAAACCTGTGAGCTCCAGAGAAATGGTATATAAAAAAATTCAATATCAGTTTAGACATTTTAAAATCATTTAGTTCTTAATTATGGTTAATCTACTAATCATTAATTATTAATATTCCTATTGTGCACTTAAATCAGTAAAATTATTAAGACTTATTTGTTTTAGTTTAAGCTTTAGTCTGACCTGCGATTTATTTATTTATTTTTTATTCAAAGACACGACACTATGACTAATATTTCTCTTCATTTTTGAGAAATACCACACATTACATTAACTCACTGACTGATGTATTCTTTTATTTCCTCACTTTTACTTCAAAAAGAGATTGACGGCCATCACCTGAACACATTCAGTGTTCCTGTAAGTCAAAAGATCCATTGTCTGCCAGTCAGCGGGAGGAAGATTTGTCTTCAGGAGGCCGAGTGACACCAGGTCACAGACATTCAACACAGACAAATGGAGATGAGCTGAGAAATAATTATACATTAGCCTGAATTTCAATTGCAGGGAGTCTTGGGGAAGCAGCGGTTCATGTGCTGATTGCTCCGACTTGCTGAGCTAAAAAGGGCTGGGAAATCTACAGCACAAACAGAGCTGAGAGCTGCTTAATGGGAGCCTAGAACAGGCTGCATCTCTGTTATCTACTGCACAAAAGAAATGATAAATAACAGTTCTTTACAATCTTCTTAAAACACTCTTTTCGAGTTCCACATACAGAACTAAACCTGGCCATCTTTTGGCATGAGGTGAAATCACAAAATACCTTCTCGTAAGAGCTACATTGTGTGCAGTGAGCTAATAAATATTTCATCGTGTATCAAGCTTAACATCCCATTAAACCTCTAAGCCTCCAGCATTTATCCACCAGGACGTCTGAACGAACCATGAAGTGGTCAAACAAAGTGCATGCTTGTTATATAGCCGACATCTACACTGGATTGACTGTGCAGGGTTGGCCATTAATGTTTTGTTTTTTTCCCCCACTTGTCCACTCAGGCAAGTGGATCAAAAATCTATTTACCTGACGTCAACTTTTCCTTGCCCCTGTAAAAAATGTTTTATGTATTACAGCTATCAAATAACATCATAGACCTAAGCTGATTGTCATATGTAATCTTGGGCTGCAATGTCGATGAAATGTCAGAAAATAGTGAGAAATGTCCATCCAGTTTTTCAAAGTCCAAGGTTATGTCTTTAAATATCTTATTCTGTTAGTCTAAATCCAAATCCAAGGATATTCAGTTTAATATGATAATGAACGGAGAAAAGCAAGACATCTCCATATCTGAGAGGCTGAAAACAGCATTTTAAGCCATGTTTGCATGAAAAATTGCACGAAAAATTAGTTTAACGATTAATTAATTTCACAAAATAATTATTTTTTTCCCCAATTGCCTGGCCAACTGCCTGGGCAAGTGAGTTGCTTGATGATGTTGCTAGATTTTACTTGCCCCAGGCAAGCAGGCAATCCTTATTTTTGAGCCCTGCTCTGGCAAACTAGAAGAGCACAAACATGAGACACAGGGGGCTGACATTGTGCAGCTTTTCATCCAAAGTGAAGACTGAATTAAATATTCAATGATTAACTTCATTTTGTACAAGAGGGAATGATCAGTGAACTCATCTTGTGTATTTTTAATGAAAACCCAAAAGCTCTTGGGCCTCTGTGGCACGTGGTTGCTAAAATCTAAAGTGACCCAGCAGCATTAGCATGTGAAATGTTTGTGGGGAGAAATAAAGTTCCATTACTAATCTCTTAGCAGCTGCAAATACATCCCCAAAGACTCACAATGCTTAATTGGTTCTTTCAAACACTGTTATTGACTTCGGTGGATAAAACCAACATTTGTGGTCAAGTAAAATTCATCAGAATTCACCAAGATGAACAAAAGCATATTTTAGTCTTAGTAAATCCCAAGAATTAGAGACTGTGGTAGAAAAACATTTTTTCATCAGCTCAAAAAACATTCACACCACCACACAGCAAGTCACTGAATTCTGAAACAATTTCTGAAATCCCCGACTGCACACACTATTAGGCGGAACACGTGGTTAGGAAGTGCTGACTGAAGCCCTGACAAAGTAATTGCTCCGAGCTGATTTGAGAATGTGGGCAACACAAATGGTCCTGTACATACAGCATGTCGCAGATTAACCTTAACCTCAGACTGTACACTGTTTAGTACCCGCATACTGTGACTTCTTTGTACTGTAGGTGCCACACGTGGAAAATTCTTTTGAGGAGGATGATGAATTCTCTGTAAGCCTGCGATGGACTTGCCAGCAGCAAAAACACAAAAAGTTATTATTAGATCCCTAGATGTTTCACTTTCTGCTGCTCTCGACTGCTGAAAATGCTTCGCTCATATTGACACACCCAGCGGCTAAGGAATGTCTCCTTCTCCAGAGCAGAAACAGTCTCACATGCACACACAATCACTCTATCAATCATTACCCTGAGTAAGCTACAGAGAATGATGTAGTCTCCTTTAAATAGACACATACCTGTCCTTCTGTTGATATAGGATTAAGCAGGTGAGAAGCACGTCTCTATGTGGAGTGGAGACAATAGTCTGACAGCATCTCTTCTTCCTCCTTTTCCACAAAGTGGACATTCACAGTAAATCGTTCGGAAGCTGCACCCATGCCTACCTCACACCTTGAACCTCACCCCGATAAATGTTGCAATAACCTGAGGCCTATCTGAGCATGTGTATCCACAGGGCAGGGCTTGCCTCTGAGTAAAGGCAGGAAACAGTAATTTTACAGTCTGTGCAACACAAAACACAGACTAATGCTGCACAGCACAAGTATGTATACTCCCTGAACTGCACTTTATCTTGCAAGATATGTTTACTCAAAAAGGACATGGAGAAGATGACTGCAGACCACACAATCCGTGTTTGCACTGTGCAGCACTGAAAACACAGGACTAACTTTCCATGAACAGCTTCCTACAACAATCATTCACCCTCTACGCCATTTCCTCACAACAATACCTCAGCTAATGGGGAGCAGAGAGGCTCAACTGAAGTCTCGTCAGCTGTTTCCAACATGTCACCACCGCTAATATGTTGTGACAGAGCAGGACATAAATTATTCTGATTGCATGTAAATCCCTTAAATAGAATCAGAGTTTGTGCCAGACAGACTTGCTATATCCTGTCACACACTGTAAGACGAATACATTTAACACCCTAATGCCTTTTCTGCATGCAATTACAATGCAAAGACAACAAGGACAGCGGCAATGCGTCCCAAGAAGGAATTATAGCATAATGCTCTGTGCATCTCTAGAGAAGTGCAATAGACTCATTCATTGTGTAACAGATGGGGCACAAGACAAAGATTTTATGCACTAAACTAATTGACAAAGTTGATGAAAAGAATTTGATCATGGCTTGGGGGATTCATTATTGAACCTCATTTAACAATTAAGTTAAAAACGTGTTTCATCAATACTGCAGCAGTGCATTTCCCCACATATCAGATGGTTTTCAACTGATCATATTTGGGTTTTATGTCATGCAGGACATGGAGAGAATCATCTGAATAGGGCAAATTGAAAAGGAAAATTAGCATAACAAATCTTTGGCTATTGGCAGTGCCCTGGCCCTCACAATGTAAGGTGTCTCTGAGGTGAATAACTGAGCTCGCTCAGCACCTTCTATTAAGACTGATTACAGTAAGAAATGAACTGCCCACGGAAAAAATAATAAATCACAAAGCTATGCCGTGTATGAATTCAGCTTAGCCGACTGCGTCTTCATAAAAAGGACAATTTTGGAAGTTTGTTGTGATGAATTGGGAAATAAAAGAATGATGACTACGACATTTACTGTCATACATACACCTCGTGCTGACATATTAATGAACATTTCATGTGCATGAGTCAGGGACTGTGTGAGAAATAAAGATCGTTGATATGACCAATTATCCATTTCAGTTTTGTTCACATCTAGTTGTGCTCTTGTGTTGGCAGGGAGTTCAACTTTTTATCTTTTCACTCCCAAAACCTGTGATCCTGTTTCAAATATCAGGTTGTTATTCAATGTTTTTAATAAGAGCAATACTCCCAATGATAGTAGAAATATTTCAGCAATGTGACTGTACTTCATCATGTTAAACAACTGCAATCTGAAACCTAAGGAACAAAGCAAACATGGAAGATCATATGGAGATTCTGACAAGACCGTTCCATTTAAATTTCAAATCTGGCTTATTTTGGGCTTTAAAGGGATACGCCAACATTTTTTTGTTTTCGTGTCTTGCCTCACTCCCGAGTACATGACAAGAAGAGAGACACCATTCTTTCAACTGTGCATGCAGTAGCGAGGGAGAGACGGACGGAGCTCGCCTGCCGCTAATTAGCTTAGCTCAAACACTGGGAGTCAATAGGATGTGTTAGCCTGCCTCCGCCTACGGTCATCTGATAAACTCTTCAGCAACTCTAAACGGTCCTGTGTGCTTGTTGTGACTCGTTTTTTACCGCGTTATGTTACGTTATCTATTTTTAGACTAAGATCAGCACTTTTATGTCATTTTCGAAAGAAATACACAGGAAACTAAACCGCTGTTCGCGCGCATGCGCAAACCACCGCGGACGTGCTTGTAGCTTTTGTTTACGAGTAGAAGAAGATTGCTACTGCGGATTATGGCCGACATACGGAGGAGGAACTACATGTTGTGGAAGCTGAGCATGCACGAAGAGAAGCTGAGACAGTCGAGCAGCCTGGGGCAGAGGAGAGAGTCAGAACCGGCGTGGTGCCGTCGTATGCAACAGTGGGGCTTGCCAACCCATGCCGACAGAAAACGAGTGCTTCTGCTGTACTGAGTGCTATA